>VALG01008544.1:0-15725 GCA_009835305.1 Ipomoea purpurea | reverse complement strand
ATTTATATAATATATATATATATAATATATAATATAATATACTTTTAAATAAAACATTAAATATTATATAGTGCAATTGAGAATGTGGTTTGGATATTTATGTTTTTGATATACGCATGTCGTGTTGTAATTTTGGTGATTTTATTTATTATTGTATAGTTTTTTTTTTTTATAAATTAGGCAAATGTGTTCGTTCTCCATAATATTAGTCCATTAGCGATCCTTTTACATTTTTAAGTCAATTAGTAATATTAAATTTATTTTCAGTCAAATTTTTTTTTTTATTTCTAATCAATTAGAATATCATATGCAATGATATTTTTGCTTAATTTCTGTTCCATTTTTAATTGATGATATATAATATTATTATGGGTAAATAGCAAATTTTCTCCCTGAGTTATATACTCAAAGTATTCCACCCCTCCCCCCTCTGAATTATTCAAGTGGTTTTTTTTTTCTTCTGAAATGTTAAATGAACATATAATTCAGGGAGAAAAAGTGTCATTTTACCTATTATTATTAAAATATTTTTGTTCCATTTTTAATTTACATTTACTAATGTTTAAATATGCATTTACTTCAAAAAAAATATGCATTTACTGTTTATAATGTATAATATTATATTATTAAAATATTAAAGTCCAATTTTATTTTGTGTCTACTTTTAATTAATACACAATGATCTAACCATTTTTTTTTCATATTAGTCAATTATGGATCATTTTGTTTTATTTGCATTCAACTATTAATATTCATTTACTTTTATATTTTCAGTCAATTAGTAATGTCATGTTTCATTTTCAGCTAATTATTCTTTTTTATTTTCAGTTAATTAGTCAATTATAATATCAGATGCAGTGATATTTTTACTCAATTTTTGGTTTCATTTTTAATTGATGATGTAGAATATTATTGATTGAATATTTCCGTTTCATTTTTAATTTTCGTTGCATTTTTAATTTACATTTACTATTGTTCAAAAAGGAAGTGTATTTATTTATTTAAGGTATTGTCCTAATCAATTCATTATATTGATATTCCTATTCAATTCATTAGATTAATATTCCTAATTAATTTTTATTGCCTAATACAAATATTTAATTAGTTGACTACAAAAGTTTGGGCATGAAAATAAAATAGGAGGATTTTATTTTTATATAGATATATCGATATATAGATTATTATTATTATATTATTATTAAGGTAAGTAATTATGGCGTTTGGCAGTAAAAGAATTATTATAGTAAAAGAATTATTATAGTAATAACTTGATAGGATTGTCAGCATATTAGATATGATTTAATAATAATTATTATTATTAAAGTAAGTAATTATAGCGTTAGGTTGTTAGCTTATTATTATAGTAGTAACGTAATAGGATTGCCAGCATATTGGGAGAGGCATATTGGATTTCTAAAAAATAATATTTTTGTAATTTAGTCAATAAAGATTATAGTTTTACCGTAATAAATTTAAATTTTGAAAATAAAGATTGGAGTCTAGAATGGGTTAAACCATTGGAAGTGTTACCAAATAATCAATTAACCGTAATAAATTATCATAAAGACTATCAAATGTATTAGGGCGAAAAAATGACCAACAAAACTAAGTTATGTTATTTAAATTCATGGTGTTTAGTTTATTTATATGTTGATAATCAAAGTAAGTTTTTTTTCTTTTTTTTTTTTTTAAATCACATACCTACCGTAACTATATTATAAGTACGCTGTAATATTAAATCTGTTCATTTAAAAAGCTTTAATTTACTATTATAATTGATGATTGTGTATCATTGCTAATGGTAATTTATTCCACAGGAATGAGAAATTATTACTGAAACATGCATTTAAAAGAGTTAACCATTAAAACTCTCAATTAAAGATATTTTCTATTTTGGAAAATTCCATAATTATGACTATTTGAGTAATTTGGACCGATAGTTATAATCTTGCAACTAATTATAGGGAGGGTAATCACCCAAATTCATGTTACATAGTATTTGTGCAATTGCACTTCATGTTAAAATTAAGGTCTTTAACTTTCTTGTTCGATCGCATGCAAAAACAAGAATACTCGTGATACCGTTATACTATACACTATAGAGGTAGGACAATTGAGAACCCTCTCCATTATGAATTACTTATTGTGCATCTTGTAATATTTGATTGTGCATACATGTAAACACATCGAGCTCCACGAGTTCAATTCTTACCGAACACACTCTTGGTCAGTCTGCCCTACATGATCTTCCTAGAGTGATTTGTCTCACCTGTGCCAGTTTGTATGCTATTACATAAGAAGGGTTTACCCTGAAACAAATCTTGGATACAATTAATTAATCAAAGCTATTTAATGTTATTCCTTCGTTGACCGTATACAGGTAGCAGGCACCGCAAGTAGAACATTAGAAATTGACCTTAAAACTAGCGTCGAGTTATGGAGAGACGAATAGAAAGTAGAGATTTGAAACATTAAACGGAGGAACGTGTAGATCTAGAAAATCTTAAACAATATAATGAGTTGATTACCGCTAATACCCAAACTCAAAAGAAGCTTATCTTTTTATTTTCTTTTAAAGATATATAATGACTGCAGAAATAAAAAGTTACTTAGCTAGTTTGAAGATTAGAAGGTTATGTACTGCAGAAATAAATAGAGAGCAAGCATGTTATATTGAGAGCAACGGTGGCAATTCGTGTACACTGAGGTGACATGAAAGGTTAACTTGTTTAACCCTCTAAGAACCTAAATAAAAAACTTCCTTTAATTTAAATTTAATTTCTTTTGAATTTCTTAATGTAGTACTCAAAAGAAATTAAGTATTAAACGGTCATTTTTAGATTTTTAAAAAGGGGAATTTAAGATCGACAATCAACTTCGATCGTGCGGCTTTTCGTGCGATAAATGCATGGTTTAATTTGCTACACTATACATGATTAGTGTATTTCTACCGTTGTTGAAGGGTCAAAGCTATTGGAGAAATCCAACCAATCATCTCGGGTCGCTATCAATGAACCCCAACCAACATTTGTGTATCACATTGTCTTGGTGGAGGAGGAGAGTCAAGGTACTCCATCATCCTCAACCTCCTAACCGGCGGTAGTGGCGGATGATAATCACCAACTCCGTTACGGTGGGTTCCATCATCGCGACGCCGCGGGATTTAGATTTGCAATTGGAACTAAGGCATGGGAGTTGAGAGAGGACGTTGGACGCGAGTAGAGGATGAGGTCATTGTGCTGTTGTCAAGAGAGAGAAAAGAGGGAGAAGAGAAAAAAAACTCAGCAATAAATGAATAATTTAGTCTACGCAAAATTGAGAAAATACGCGTAATAAAAAATTAAATGTTATCTATCGTTGTAATAACTAACATTTTTCTTTAATGTATATTACGAATATAATTTCAATTTCCTCAATCAGAATTTAATATAGTAATTAATTTTCATTTCTTTGTAATTTCAACTCACCCTTAATGTGTGTAGTGTTTACACCATTAGCTTTCTATTTTGTTTGGGCCTTGTTTTATGCATTGATTGCCTTGATGATACCCATCGGGGTGTTTAGGAAAAATGGGACTCGCCTTTGGTGCTAGGTTGTGGATTTTGGGGGTAAAACGGTTATTTTTAGATTTTTAAAAATGGGGGAATTTAAGATCGACAATCAATTCTATCGTGCGCTTCTCGTGCGATAAATGCATGGTTTAATTTGATACCCCATACATGATTAGTGTTTCTACAGTTGTGGATAGGTCAAAGCTAATGGAAAAGTCCAACCAATCATTCGGGTTCGCTATCAATGAACCCCAATCAACATTTGTGTATCACATTGTCTTGGTGGAGGACGAGAGCAAGGTACTCCATAGTCCTCAACCTCGCTAACCAGCTGTAGTGGCAGATAATAATCACCAAACTCCGTTACCTTGTTCCATCACTCTCAAGCTAATTTAATTTTGCAATTGGAATATAATGAATTGAAAAACTTTAACATAACTAGAGCCATTTTATACGAAAAAAAACTCAACAATAAATGGTAAACACATTGTAATCTACACAAAATTGAGAAAATATGCTTAATAAAAATTAAATATTATCTATTGTCGTAACAACTAACATTTTTCTTTAATGTATATTACGAATATAATTTCAATTCCCTCCATCCGAATTTAATATAGTAATTAATTTTCATTTCTTTGTAATTTCAAACTCCCCGTTGATTTTTTTAGTGGTCACCCCATTAGCTTGTATTTTGTTTGGGCCTTGTTTTGTGCATTGCTTGCCTTGATGATGTTCATCGAGTGTTTAGGACAAATGAGACTCCCTTTGGTGCTAGGTTGTGGATTTTGGTAAAACGTTCATTTTTAGTTTATTAGAAAGGGAAAATTTAAGATTGGCAATCATTCTATCGTGCGCTTCCTCGTGCGATAAATGCACGTTTTAATTTGCTACAACATACATGATTTAGTGTCTTTCTACAGTTGTTGATGGGTCAAAGCTACTGGAAAAGTCCAAGCAATCATTTGGGTTCGCTATCAATGAAACCCAACCGAGCATTTGTGTATCGCATTGTCTTGGTGGAGGAGGAAGCCAAGGTACTCCATCGTCCTCAACCTCCTAACCGGCGGTAGTGGCGGATGATAATCACCAACTCCGTTACCTTGTTCCATCACCTCTCAAGCTAATTTAATTTGCAATTGAAATATAATGATTGCATAACTTTACATAACTGGAGCCATTTTATGCAAAAAAAAAAAAACACAAACAAAACAAAAAAACAAAAAGCAAAAAAAAAAAAAAAAACAAAAAAAAAAAACTCACAATAAATGCGTAAACACATTGTAATCTAGGCAAAATTGAGAAAATATGCGTAATAAAAATTAAATGTTATCCATCGTCGTAACAACTAACATTTTTCTTTAATATATATTACAAATATAATTTCAATTTCCTCAACCCAAATTTAATATAGTAATTAATTTTCATTTCTTTGTAATTTCAAACTCCCCCTTAATGGTTGTAGTGTTCCACACCCATTAGCTTTCTATCTTTGTTTGGCCTTGTTTGCGTGCATTGATGATCGCCCATCGGCGGTTTAGAACAATGAGACATCGCTTTAGGATGCTAGGTATCGTGTATTTATTGGGGTAAACGATCATTTTTAGTTTTTTAAAAAGGGGGAATTTAAAGATTGTTCAATCAATTCTATCGTGCACTTCTCGGCGATAGATCATATTTAATTTGCTACCCCATACATGAGTAGTATCTTTCTAGTGGGTTTACCATAATTCAGATACCCATTTTTCACGCGATAAGGTGTCATCATCCGACGAAGCACAAAGTACCGAAAGCTAGTGGAGCCCACATTTGCTCGTGGACAAGATGGTTAGAGTGGAGGTAGAGATGGTTGAACCCTCTTATTCTCCGTCAACTTGTTGTAGATTTCCTTCCCTTATGGGGCCTGCCACCAATGGGGATGTCACGTTGAATGCCACCCCATGCATGAGTCTAGTGGCGGCTTGCATGTCCGATAGTAATACCATGGTTGATTCATTTTGTAGTTGTTAAAATAACAAAATTTGGTGTCCGTTGGAAATGACAACAAGGACATTGTCTTGGTGGAGGAGGAGAACTATGGTACTCCATCGTCCTCAACTCCTAGGCTGTGCCGACATGGCAAATTATAATCAACAACTCCGTTACTTTGTTCCATCACTTCCAAAGCTAATTTAATTTGCAATTGAAATATAATAAATTGAAAAACTCTAAATGACCTGGAGCCATTTTATACGAAAATAAAAAAATAAAAAACTCAACATAAATGATAAACAAGTGTAATCTACGCATAATTAACAAAATATCGTATAATTAATTTTTCTCCTTCTTCATCCACAACTCTGCATTGAATAATAAATAATTGTTCCTACAAGTATAATTATTATTTTATTTTTTTAATTGTAATTGTTCTAATGTTCATCTTCTTTAGTAATTGATCAAACTCCCCCTTAATGTAGTCGGTATTCATCACTTAGACCAGGAGTGAATTGAAAGATCGACAATTAATCCTTAGTTTCGGTGCGCTTCCTCGTGCGATAGATAGAATTATTCGATTATTTATTATTAAGGTAAAGTAATTATACGTTAGGCCTTCGTAGCTTATTATTATTAGTATCGCTGGTACGATGTAGATAGATCTGTCAGCATCAATTCGGAGGAGATCTACCCAGGCATATTGATCCAAAATAAATTTTTATTGTATAAAATAAAGATTACTGGGTAAAATCCGTAATAAATTAAATTTTGGAAATAAAAGAATGGAGACTAAAATGTTACCATTGGGAGTTACCTTAACAATTAACAGTAATAACTTAGTCGTATAGACTATCAACTTTGGGCGGAGAAAATGACCACAAACTAAGTTGGTTCTCTCTAAAAAATTCTGTGTTTATTTATTTATATTTGATATTCAAAGTTTTGTTTAAAAAAATAAAATAAATAACATGACTACCGTAATATATTTAAGTACTCTGTAATAATTTAATCTGTTCATTTAAAAAACCTTTAATTTTACTAATTATATTGATGATGTGTTCATTGACTATGCAATGTTATTCACAGGTACATGAGATAATTATTACAAAACTACATTTAAGAGTTAACGATTAAAAATCTCATATAAAAATATTTTTTCTATTCTGAAAAATCTCATATTAATATGTTTTGAATTAATTTTGGACCGATATATCATAATCTGGCAACTAACTTAAAAATCAAATGTATCCCAAATTATGTTCATAGTTTCTGTGCTTGCACTTCATGTTAAAATTAATGTACTTAATTTTTTAATGTAAAAAATCTCGTTACCGATATAATACATATAGAGGTACCGGATCCAATTGAGAAACACCTCTCCATTAACGAACTTACCTAATTATGCATCTTGTTAATCACTTGATGCTGCATCACGTAAAAAACATGATTTATATCCATCGATTACATATCGAGCTCACGATTCAATTCTTACCAACACTCTCTTGTCAAGTCGTCCTACAGGGTCTTCCTACGAGTGATTGTCTCTCCCGTTGCAGTTTGTGTGCATACATTAAGAGAGGTTTATCCTGAGCAAATCTTGGATACACTTAATTAATCAGAGCTAATTTTAATTTATTTCCGTCGTTGACTACTAAGGTACACCAAGCTGACAGTTAAATTGATTAAAAACTACCTGGATTATAAAGAAAATAAAAGTAACCTTTAACATAACGGAGGCACTGTAGATTGAAATTTAAAATTAAACATATGAATTGATTACCCGCTAATACCCAAACATACAAATTTATCTTTTATTTTTCCTTTAAAGATAATATAAATCTGCAAGACTGCAACTAACATCATAAAATCAATGTATTCCCCCGAAATTATGTTCATCATTACCTTGTGGTGCTTGCACTTTTGCTTAAAATTAATGTACTTTAATTGTTTTCATCTAAATAAATACTTGTATACCGTTATCAATGTTATATATCATACAGGGACAAGATCATTGAGACCACCCCTCTTCGTGTGAACTAACTAAAAGGGGTGTCACCATCCTGAGGATGCCCCAAAGTACCCGAAAGCTACGTGAAGCCACATTCCTGCTTGTGGACAAGATGGATGGAGTCTTGATGCGGAGGATGGTTGAAGCCTCCTTAATTCTCGTACATGTTCGTAATTTTCATTCCCTTGTGGACTCCTTCCACCCCAATAGGGAATGCGCGTTAATGCCACCATCGAGTCTAGTAACGCCTTGCAATGTCCCGACAGTAACTGAACATGATCTGATTATGTTGTAGTTGTTAAAATAACAAAATTTTGTGTCGTTGGACATGGCAACGAGCACATTGTCTTGTGGAGGAGGAGCAGCCAAGAGGTACTCCCATCGTTTCAACCTCCCTAACTGGCGCAGGGGGCGGATGATAATCACCAAACTCCGTCGAACTTTGTTCCATCACTCATCAGCCTAATTTCAATTTTGCAATTGGAATGATAATGAATTGAAAACTCTACATAACTACGAGCCATTTTATGATGGAATAAACCTCAGCCATCAATGAAAACATATTGTAATCTACGCCAATTGATAAAAATATGCATAATAAAAATTAATTTGTTATCATCTTCGATAACAACTTGCAATTTCTTCATTGTATATACGAACCTGCAGAATTGGCTTTACTGGTTCCGCCGCCGCCAAGCAAAACCGACATCCCAGGAGTGAATTGAACGATCAAACTTGTCCTTAAGATTTTGTGCGCTTCTCCCGTGCAATAGATACCATGGTTCTGAATTTGTTACCTATACATGAGTATGTGTCTTTCTCCAAAGCGATTAATTGAGAGTGGTTGACCATGCTAACGTCACCTAAACTACATTCGCACATATCGCTTCATGAAATACTAATGTAACATAAAATTAAGTAAAGTAAATTAAAACAAGCCATATTAAATTTATCTTAACAATCTATGGTACACAGAGTGACATGAAAGGTCTTACTAGTTTACCTTCTAAGTACCTACAAAAAAAAAAAAGAAAAAAAAAAAAAAAAACTATCTTAATTATTTAAGAATAAGTATTAATGGCTCTACAAGCAACTAACTATAACTCATCATGTTCATGGAACAAGAGCTACTGGTGGTCGCGGCTGTCTACAGAGAAGTCAACTGGAATGGAGTTAGATGAATTACTAGCTACTTCATTATTGTTCAAAAAAAAAAAAATTGTGGATGCCTTGAACCATAATCCCTAGTTGTAGGCTGGAAAGCATTTTGGCCTGAGTTAATTATATGGTGGCTCAATAGTTCTCAAGTGAGTTTACCATATTGAGATACTCATTTTCGACGAGATAAGGTGTAACCATGGGAGGAAGCGCCAAAGGACCAAAAGCTAATCGTTTACTATATTTGGCTCGTGGACAAGATGGTTAGAGTTGAGGCGGTGATGGTTGAACCCTGTTATTTTCGTACATGTTCATAGATTTTCATCCCTTGTGGGGCTTGCCGCCAAATGGGGATGTCACGTTGAATGCCACCATGAGTCCAGTGGCGCTTGCATGTCTGACAGTAATACCTTGGTTGATTCATGTTGTAATTGTTAAAATAACAAAATTTGGTGTCGTTGGAATGACAACGAGGACATTGTCTTGGTGGAGGAGGAGAGCCAAGGTACTCCATCGTTCTCAACCTCCTAACCGGCGGCAATGACGAATGATAATCATCAACTCCGTTGCCTTGTTCCATCACTCTCAAGCTAATTTAATTTGATATTGGAATATAATGAATTGAAAAACTTTACATAACTAGAGCCGTTTTATACCGGAAAAAAAAAAAAAAAAAAAAAAAAAAACTCAGCAATAAATGGTAAACACATTGTAATATAGGCAAAATTTGAAAAATATGCGTAATAAAAATTAAATGTTATTTATCGTCATAACAACTAACATTTTTCCTTTATCGTCGTAATATTAAATGTATATTACGAATATAATTTCAATTTCCTCAATCCGAATTTAATATAGTAATTAATTTTCATTTCTTTGTAATTTCAAACTCCCCCTTGATTTGATTAGTGTTCACCCCTGTATTTTGTTTGGGCCTTGGTTTTGTGCATTGATTGCCTTGATGATGCCCATCGAGTGTTTAGGACAAATGAGACTCGCCTTTGGTGCTAGGTTGTGAATTTTGGGGTAAAACGCTCATTTTTAGTATTTTAGAAAGGGGGGATTTAAGATTGACAATCAATTCTATCGTGCGCTTCTCGTGCGATAAATGCATGGTTTAATTTGCTACCCCATACATGATTAGTGTCATTCTACATTTGTTGATGGGTCAAAGCTACGGGAGAAGTCCAACCAATCATTCAGGTTCGCTATCAATGAACCCCAACCAACATTTGTGTATCACATTGTCTTGGTGGAGGAGGAGAGCCAAGGTACTCCATCGTCCTCAACCTCCTAACCGGCGGTAGTGGCGGATGATAATCACCAACTCCGTTACCTTGTTCCATCACTCTCAAGCTAATTTAATTTGCAATTGGAATATAATGAATTACAAAACTTTACATAAATGGAGTCATTTTATTCCCAAAAAAACTCAGCAATAAATGGTAAACACATTGTAATCTACGCAAAATTGAGAAAATATGAGTAATAAAAATTAAATGTTATCTATCGTCGTAAAAACTAACATTTTTCTTTAATGTATATTACAATATATTCAATTTCCTCAATCCGAATTTAATATAGTAATTAATTTTCATTTCTTTGTAATTTCAAACTCCCACTTAATGTGTGTAGTGTTCACCTAATTAGCTTTGTATTTTGTTTGGGCCTGGTTTTGTGCATTGATTGCCTTGATGATGCACATCGGGTGTATAGGACAAATGAGACTCGCCTTTGGTGCTAGGTTGTGGATTTTGGGGTAAAACGCTCATTTTTAGATTTTTAAAAAAAGGGGGGATTTTAGATTGACAATCAATTCTATCGTGCGCTTCTCGTGCGATAAATGCATGGTTTAATTTGCTACCTCATACATGATTAGTGTCTTTCTACAGTTGTTGATGGGTCAAAGCTACGGGAGAAGTCCAACCAATCATTCGGGTTCGCTATCAATGAACCCCAACCAACATTTGTGTATCACATTGTCTTGGTGGGGAGGAGAGCCAAGGTACTCCATCGTCCTCAACCTCCTAACCGGCGGTAGTGACGGATGATAATCACCAACTCCGTTACCTTGTTCCATCACTCTCAAGCTAATTTAATTTGCAATTGGAACATAATGAATTGCAAAACTTTACATAACTGCAGCCATTTTATACCCAAAAAAAAAAAATAATAATAAACTCAGCAATAAATGGTAAAAACATTGTAATCTACGCAAAATTGAGAAAATGTGCCTAATAAAAATTAAATGTTATCTATCGTCGTAACAACTAACATTTTTCTTTAATGTATATTACAAATATAATTTCAATTTCCTCAACCCAATTTTTTTTTTTTTTTGAATGTTACTGACGGACATGCAAGCACCATTGGACTCATGGTGGCATTCAACGTGACATCCCCATTACTGGCAAGCCCCACAAGGGAAGGAAATCTATGAACAGGTACGAAAACAACAAGGTTCAAACATCACCGCCTATCAATGAACCCCAACCAACATTTGTGTATCCATTGGTGGTGCGACTGTCCACAGAGGCATTCAATGGAATGGAGGTAGATGAACTAGCTCCATCATTATTGTTAAAAGAGAAATTATGGGTCCATAATGTATGTGGTAGCAAATTAAACCATGCATCTATCGCACGAGAAGCGCACGATAGAATTAATTGTCGATGTTGGTTGGGGTTCATTGATAGGCGGTGATGGTTGAACCTTGTTATTTTCGTACCTGTTCATAGATTTCATTCCCTTGTGGGGCTTGCCGCCAATGGGATGTCACGTTGAATGCCACCATGAGTCCAATGGCGCTTGCATGTCCGACAGTAACACCTTGGTTGATTCATGTTATAGTTACGTTGTTAAAATAACAAAATTTGGTGTCGTTGGAATGACAACAAGGACATTGTCTTGGTGGAGAGAGCCAAGGTACTCCATCGTTCTCAACCTCCTAACCGGTGACAGTGACGGATGATAATCACCAACTCTGTTGCCTTGTTCCATCACTCTCAAGCTAATTTAATTTGCAATTGGAATATAATGAATTGAAAAACTCTAATAACCTCGATCCATTTTATACGGAAAAAAAAAAAAAAAAAAAAAAACTCAACAATAAATGGTAAACAGGTTGTAATCTAATGCATAATTAACAAAATATGCGTAATAAATTAAGTTTTCTCCTTCTTCATCACAACTTGCATTATTGTTCTTCAATGTATATTACGAATATAATTTCATTTCCTGAATCCAAATTTAATATAGTAAATTAGTAATTAATGTTCATTTCTTTGTAATTTCAAACTCCCCCTTAATGTGTGTAATGTTCATCACTCGGACTCCAAGAGTGAATTGAAGATTGACACTTAATCCTTAATTTCGGTGCGCTTCTCGTGCGATAGATACATAAGTAGTGTCTTTCTGCAGTTGTGTTTGTTGTGCAGTGTTAGTTCGTCCTTAGCTCCCACTGTTGCTTTGGTTGCGACAAATAGAATCATTAGTTGTGGTGAGTCGAGTTTTAATTTGTGTGCATAGTATATGTTTTGTGTGTTTGATATATTTTCATTTAATGTTTATATTGAATGTTATTTGTGTAACTTAATATATTTTTAATGTTTTTTATTTGTGTTGAAATTCAGTTCCAAATATCCGAACAATTTTTTTTTTTTTTTTTTAACTTAAGTGTTTCGTGTTCATGCACGTTTCTTCAAAGTGTAACATGGAATTGACTTCGCTCCGGAAATTCATGTATACATTAATTAAGCATTCACATTGAAATTTTTCAAAAAAAAAAAAAAAAAAAAAAGCATTCACATTGTAATATTATTATTACAAACGAAAAATGTTATTTGTAATCTAGTAAGTATATATTAAATTTCATTATACAATCTGTATTAATTGGTTAGGGGGAGAAAAAATAATAATTATATAACATACACCAGGACTATGTGGTCTAATGGTATCGGGTTGGACTTCCATTTGGAAGGTTGTGAGTTCGAGCCTCAGTGGAGGCGTTATTGGCTCTTTGTGTTTTCAGTAGGTTGAGAAAGTATATGAACAGATACTACAATGTAATAGAGCTAGTAGCATTCAAAAAAAAAAAAATATAACATACTATCAAAGTATTATTATTATTATTATTATTATTAAGGTAAGTAAATAATTATTATAGAAGTAATTTGATAGGATTGCCAGGAGAGGATTTAATAATAATAATAATAATAATAATAATAATAATAATAATAATAATAATAATAATAATAATAATAATTATATTATTATTATTATTATATATTATTATTATTATTAAGGTAAGTAATTATGGTGTTAGATTGTTATTTATTATTATAGTAGTAACGTAATAGGATTGCCAGCATATTGGATTCTAAAATAATATTTTTGTAATTTAGAAAATAAATATTACAGTTTTACCGTAATAAATTTAAATTTTGAAAATAAAGATTGGAGACTAAATTGAGTTAACCATTGGAGTGTTAATGTAATCAATTAACTGTAATAATTATCGTATAGACTATCAAAGTTTGGGCGGGAAAATGACCACAAAACTAAAAGGGTGGCTAAGTGTGTAGAGCATTATTCTCGTATAAGAAGGTCGCGAGTTTAATTCTTAATAAGAAACACTTCTAGAGTGATCTGACTTTTTCGTGTGATTTGTGTGCTATTATATAAGAGACGGTTTATCCTGAGCAAATCTTAGGTACAATTAATTAAATCAAAACTATTTAATTTATTCCTTTGTTGACTACTAAGGTAGCACCCAAGCGGACATTAAAATTGACTTAAAACTACATAACTATAAAGATAATATAAAGTAACTTACATAATGGAAAACTATAGATTAAAGTTACAATTATGAAGTTGATTACCGCTAATACTCAGACTAGAAATTATCTTTTACTATTCTTTAAAGATAATATATTAATGAAAAATAAAATTACTTACTAGTAGTTTAAGAAATTAGAATACATTTATAATGATATGTATGGATAATAATTTAAGATCAGATGAAGGAGATAAAGATAACAAGCATATGTGGTTTGTGGATTTTGGGTAAAACGGACATTTTAAGTTTTTTTTTTTTTTTTCTAAAAAATGGGGGAATTGAAGATCGACAATCAATTCTTTTTAATCTACGGGTTTGCAGCGGCGGCCAACTTGCAGAACTTGGTTCTACTGATTCTGCCGCAGTCAAGAAACCTGACACCCAGGAGTGAATTGAAGATCAACAATTATCCTTAGTTTCAGTGCGCTTCTCGTGCGATAGATGCATGGTTTAATTTGCTACCCCGTACATGAATAGTGTCTTTCTCAGTGGGTTTACCATATTCAGATACCCATTTTCAACGCGATAAGGTGTCACCATCGAAGGAAGCTATAAGCACCAAAGTACCGAAAGCTAGTGGAGCCACATTTGATCGTGGACAAGATGGTTGGAGTTGAGGCGGAGATGGTTGAAACCTCTAATTCTCGTACCTGTTCGTAGATTTCATTCTCTTGTGGAACTTTCCGTCAATGGGGTTGTCATGTTGATTCATGTTGTAGTTGTTAAAATAACAAAATTTGGAGTCATTGGAATGATAACGAGCACATTGTCTTGGTGGAGGAGGAGAGCCGGCCAAGGTACTCCATCGTTCTCAACCTCCTAACCAGTGGCTGATGATAATCACCAACTCCGTTGCCTTGTTCCATCATTCTCAGGCTAATTTAATTTGCAATTGGAATATAATGAATTGAAAAACTCTACATAACTAGAGCCAATTTATACAGAAAAAACTCGGCAATAAATGATAAGCAGATTGTAATCTACGCACGATTGATAAAATATGCATAATAAAATTAATTGTTATCATCTTCATAACAACTTGCAATTTTCTTCAATGTATATTACGAATATAATTTCAATTTCTTAATCCAAATTATTTAATATAGTAAATTAGTAATTAATGTTCATTTGTTTGTAATTTTCAAACTCTCCATTAATGTGTGTAGTGTTCAGCACATTTAGCTTCGTATTCTGTTTGGGCCTTGTTTTGTGTATTGAGTACTTTTCATTTGTGTGCTAGACTAAGAATAATTGAAGATCGACAATTATCTTTAGTTTCGGTGCGCTTCTCGTGCGATAGATACATAAATAGTGTCTTTCTGCAGTTGCGTTGTTGTTCAGTGTTAGTTGTCCTTAGCTCCCACTGTTGCTTTGGTTACGACAAATAGAATCATGTTTTTTGAAAATCAATAGTTGTGTGTGTTGAGTGGCCTTTGCATGTCCGACAGTAATATCTTGGTTGATTCATGTTGTAGTTGTTAAAATAACAAAAGTTGGTGTCGTTGGAATGACAGCAAGGACATTGTCTTGGTGGAGGAAGATAACCATGGTCCTCCGTCGTCCTCAACCTCACAAGCGGCGCGACAGTGGCAGATGATAATCACCAACTCCGTTACTTTGTTCCATCACTACAAAGCTAATTTAATTTGCAATTGGAATATAATGAATTGAAAAACTCTAATAACCTGGAGCCCTTTCATACCAAAAAAAAAAAAAAAAAAAAAAAAAAAAAAAAAAACTCAACAATATGTAGTAAACAGGTTGTAATCTATGCATTATTAACAAAATATGCGTAATAAGTTAATTCTTCTCCTTCTTCATCACAACTTGCATTGTTGTTTTTCAATGTATATTACGATTATAATTTAAATTTCCTGAATCCAAATTTAATATAGTAAATTAGTAATTAATGTTCATTTCTTTGTAATTTCAAACTTCTCCTTAATGTGTGTAGTGTTCAGACCATTTGGCTATGCCTCTTTTGCTCCTTGCTTCCACATCACCTACGACTCCAGGAGTGAATTGAAGATCGACAATTAATCATTAGTTTTCGGTGCGCTTCTCGTGCGATAGATATATAATAGTGTCTTTCTGCAGTTGTGTTGTTGTTCAGTGTTAGTTCGTCCTTAGCTCCACGGTTGCTTTGGTTGCGACAAATAGAATCATATTGTTGTGAGTCGAGTTTAAATTTGTGTGC
>VALG01008532.1:6038-25230 GCA_009835305.1 Ipomoea purpurea | reverse complement strand
ATTTATGCCTCCAACTACTACCATCGGTTCCTTGAAGAAATTTGTTCGGGCTCGGGCTCCGGCGATGATGGTTCCGGTGGTTCAGATGACAATGATTGAATTCGCCTTCAAATTCCGCCTTAACAAGTAGCTGTGGATACCCGTTGTGTGTGGGCAATAACTGTGGCTGTGGAACTGTGAAACTAGAATTTTACAAAAATGTAATGAAGACTGAGTCGTGGAACTGGAGAAGCCGAGAAAGGGAGAAGCAACAGATCGATTATTTCAATAAGGGATTAGGGTTATTTGTGTTTTTAGTTTTGTATTGGGCTATTGTCTAAATGGGCTAATGGTAAAATGAATGGGCTTTGGGCTAATTGGCAGTAGCTAAGTATTGAG
Source organism: Ipomoea purpurea (assembly GCA_009835305.1). NCBI lineage: Eukaryota > Viridiplantae > Streptophyta > Magnoliopsida > Solanales > Convolvulaceae > Ipomoea > Ipomoea purpurea. Next base: position 24,852 of record VALG01008532.1, on the reverse strand, counting down.
TATAATAATATATATATATATATATGTGTCGGTTATCGGTCACCGACCGAAACCGACCACCAATAACCGTAGAATAACCGAAACACCGAAAAACCGAAATATTTTAACATTAATAACCGAAACCGACCGATAACCGATTTTTTCGGTCGGTTCGGTTATCGGTTATCGGTTAACGGGCGGTTAACCGACATTTTGCTCACCCCTACCCATTAAGTGACTATTGGTATCAGAGCCAGACTAAAGGTCATGGGATCAATCTCAGCGCTACCCATAAGCGACTCCTTATAAGAACCAGACTAAAGGTCATGGGTTTGGTATCAGAGCCAGACTAAAGGTCATGGGTTCGAACCTCAGCGCCACCCATAAGTGACTATTAGTATCAGAGCCAGACTAAAGGTCATGGTTTCGAAGTTTAGAATAGTAATGATTCTTTGTTCCAATCCTAAAACCATTGGAATTTGGGATCTCGTCTGGAATAGGATGGGACAGGTGTCTGCCAATCCTAATCCCATGTCGATAACGCTGGGAATACTGCCACAAGCCGCAACTACCTTCTGTCATCACCACCTCTGTACTAACCCATCGTGATTCTGCTGGTCTACGTTAATCAACCGGCACATTCTCTCTCCTAACAACTTGGAGATGGTTATAAATAGCCTCTCCTACACTCTCTTTGGAAACAGATTTCAATGGTAAGAAAAAGATTCCAGCTCCAAATTTTCATCTCCAATTTATGGAAGCATCACATTAAGACCCGGATCATCCTCCTCGCCACCTCGATCATCTTCCACCGCCGCCGCGAGGCAATCGTGGAGAGCTCCGTCGACGCGGGCGGTCGTGAGAGAGCAGCACGCCGTCGAGGCGATCGTGGTTGGGAGAGGCGGATTTGGGGGGAGAGCTATTCTGATAGTCCCGTCCAATTCCTCCAACTCCCTTCCGCGCTTGTACTCTGCGGCTTTAGACTTGCGGACTATCTGTGACATCATGAGTAAGTATAATTTAATTTTATTTGATTCAATGGTAAGCGCCGAGGTCTCGCAACTCGGCAGCGCCGAGGTCCGTACCTCGGCCAGCGCCGTGGTCTCATACTAACCCATTCCACCCTCCTCGCCACCCATCCCACCTTCTGCCACACCATCTACCCTCCTCCTAATAAATAGTCTCTTTCTCTCTCTTCACTCTATTTCTCTCTTTGTAAAACAATGGTAAGAAGAAGCTTCCATCTTGAGATTTTTGGAAACTTCACCTTCTTCGATGACCAGCATCCTCCTCCTCACCCCAATTCTCCTTCGCCGCCTCCACCGCCACCTCGGTCATCCCTCGCCACCCTCCCCCCATCCCAATATTCCTCCACAGCAGCCTCACCGCCGTCGCGGGACATAACTCCGTCGCCGCAGCGGGGGCGGTCGGAGAGGTGGATTTTGGAGGGAGGTCTATGCCCATAGTACAGTCCAACTTCTCCTTTCCGTCGGTTTCATTCTGCGGCTATAGGCTTGCAGACTTTCCACAATTTCAACAGTAAGTATAATTTAATTTTATATATCTATTATTGTATTATTTGATTTTTTATTTGATTTTTTGTTATATTTTGTAGGGTTCTTAGAGGATTGTGTTTTCATATGAATCTCAACGCCACCCATAAGCGATAATTGGTATCAGAGCCAGACTAAAGGTCTGGGTTCGAATCCAGCGCTACCCATAAGCGACTCATTATAAGAACCAGACTAAAGGTCATGGTTTTGGTATCAGAGCCAAGACGACGATAAGGTTTGGGGGTTCGAACTCTCAGCGCCACCCATAAGTGTACTATTGTATCAGAAGGCCAGACTTAAAGGTTCATGGATCGAATCTCAGCGCTACCCATAAGCGACTCCTTATAAAGAACAGACTAAAGGTCATGGGTTGGTATCAGGCCAGACTAAAGGTCATGGGTTCGAACCTCAGCGCCACCCATAAGTGACTATTAGTTCAGAGCCAGACTAAAGTCATGGTCGATAGTAGGAATGTATATGATCTTTTCCAATCCTAAAACCATTGGAATTTGGGATCTCGATCTGGAATAGGATGAGACAGTGTCTGCCAATCCTAATCCCGGATTGTCTGGGAATACAGCCACAATCCGCAACTACCTTCTGTCATCACCACCTCTGTACTAACCCATCGTGAATTCTGCTGGTCTACGTTAATCCACTGGCACCTCTCCTCCTCCTAACAACTTGGAGATGGTTATATAATAGTCTGTCCTTCACTCTATATGGAATCAGATTCATCGGCGAGAAGAACTTTCCATATCCAAATTTATGGAAGCATCACCTCTGGAAGACCTGATTCATCCTCCACCGCGCGGCTGCGGGGTCGTGGGAGAGCTCCGCGGCCGCGGGTGGTTGTTGGAGACCTCCGTCGTCGCGGGGCGGTCGTGGTGAGAGATGCTCCATGTGCGGGCGGTCGTGGTGGTAGAGGCGGATTTGGGGGGAGAGCTATGCCGATAGTCCCGTCCAACTCCTCCAACTCCCTTTCGCCGCTTGTACTCTGCGGCTTTAGACTTGTGGACTATCTCTGACGTCCAACGTAACGTATAAGTTAATTTTCTATATTATATGTATTTGTATAGTACGTATTATCAGATCCAGATTAAAGGTCATGGGTTCGAATCTCAGCGCCACCCATAAGCGACTATTGGTATCAGAGCCAGACTAAAGGTCAGGGGTTCGAATCTCAAACGCACCCATACCGACTATTGGTATTAGAGCCAGACTTAAGTCATTGGTCGAATCTCATCGCCACCCATAAGCGACTCCTTATCAAAGCCAGACTAAAGGTCATGGGTTTGGTATCAGAGCCAGACTAATGGTCATGGGTTCAAATCTCAGCGGCACCCATAGACCTACTATGGTATCAGAGCCAGACTAAAAGTCATGGGTTCGAATCTCAGCGCCACCCATAAGCGACTACGGGAGATGGAAAAAATGCTTCAATTTTGTATCAGAGCCAGACTATTAAAAGGTGGATTGGTGGAATGCGTGCTATTATAAATAGTGGCCCCTCCCCCTTCTCTCTATTTTCTAAACAGTTTCTTGAAATGGCCAGAAGGAATTTAAAACTTCAGATTTATGAACTATTACCATGGAAGACCTTAATTTGCCGTTCAACTCTCATCCTCCTCGCCCTCTCGCCGTCCGCGGCGGTTTCGTGGGAGAGCTCTGTCGCCAGTCCCTCATCCGTCCAACTCCTCCAACTCCTATCCCGGCCCTCCTTCGCAGGGGATTGTACTCGGCGGCATTCGACTTGCGGATTATCCAGGAGTTGAAGCGTACGTATAATGTTCATGTTCATTTTCTGGCTTATGTGTATTGTAGTATGTAATTTATTTGATTTTTTAATATGATTTGTAGGTTTCTTCGTGGATTTTGCTATTCTTATGATTTGTGCTACGATGGAGCCAACCTATTTTCCAACTATTACGAACGGGCAATCCAAGAGTTTGGTTCTGGCAATGATGGTTCAGTAGCCGATGGTTCAGTAGCAGATGATTCAGTAGCGATGGTTCAGTAGCTGATGGTTCAGTAGCCGAGACCGGCAATGATGGTTAAGAAAAGTACAAGGGCCCTCAAACTCAAATAAATGCTTGAACTTGAAAAAATATATAATGTTGTTGGTTACTTTGTCAAACAGGTGCTGCAAATGTCTATATTCTTTTATGGTACTATTGTTTAATAGGGAATCCCCATGTCAATTTCAGCATAAATTCCATTTGGGAGAAATATGAATATTTCCAATCTACTCAAACTCTTATGTACAATTCTTGTTTGTATTTTACCACAAGTCATTCATATACTCCCACTCACGTGTATTTTGCCAAATCACCCAAAAGTAAAGATTCCAACTGTGCTATCATAAGAAACTTATAGAGGAATGTTAACATTGATATAATTATATATGTAACCCGAATATTATCTTGTGTTATTCTATTATTGGCCCTTTTAATCATAATGCCATTTTGGTGATAGGATTTCCCTATGAATGGAAAATCCAATTTAAGTTCAAACTAGTGTTTTCACTTGGTCAGCAACAATGTCATAGTAAATCTGAGTACATTGAAAACCCTATATGACTATATGTGTTATTGTTGAATGAGTGAGAATGACACTCCATATGTCTTTCAATAAGAATTTTCCTTGACATTTTTCTGTAATTGTGGGGATTCACTTCTCACAGTGCTAGTGTAGTAGTGTTTCACTTTCTCATCCCTTTGATTTGGCATCCACTCTCTACACATGAGTTGGCAATTTGAAAGTTGGTTCTTTTTTGTATTTTAGGGGTTTACAAAGGAATAAGTAATACTATGTCTACTTGTTAGGAGTCAAACAATGGGAAATAACGATGACTATGATTTACTTCTATGCTGTATTTTGATGATGCTAGGCAATTGATTAAAAGATACGAGAACTTTCAAATTGTCACATTGTCTACCAAGGAATTGATTTTCACAAGGTATATATATGCACTCATCCGGCTTAGTATCTTCAAACAATTCCATTTGTTACTAATAAATGTGTTTCTGTATAATTTGGAGTGGATTCAATCTTTGTTTTGTGGAGATTTGATTTTTATTTAGGAAACAAATGTTGCCTTATTATAGTTTCAGGTATTTGTGTTAAAAAGAAAAGCAAATAAAGTTAAGAGGTAAACTGATACATGCTTGGGACCATGATTTTTAGGAAGTCTGATTATTATATTACATAGGTTAGATATTAATAAAGTATTAAATAGTTATTTAGATATTAATAAATAGTTATTTAGAAAATTACTAAATAGTTATTTAACTTTTTATTCTTAGTCTTCAAATTAATTTAGGTAGTTTAATTATTTAGAAGTAAATTGGAAGTTTTCAGCAGATTACTTAGCTTATTTAGTCATTCTATGAGTTGTATTTTACCCTATAAAAAGGAGTATTATTTACACAATTAATTTCTCTTTTGCTCTTGTTTTGTTTTTACACAAATAGAAGATCCTTGTTGTTAGTGTTAGGGAACACTTACATTTTTACTTTCAACTTGAAGAGCATTTGAATGCTTCAAGTGATGTATTTGAATGCTTTAGTTCTCCACTTGTCCAATTAAAAAACAGCAAATACTTGGTGGACTTCCATTTTATACTTCCAATTTTTATTTACTCTCATAAGTTTCTTGATATAAATACTTTTTCTGGACTCACATATTAAAAATAACATAAGGAGTATCATTATTTCCCACATCATAAAATACAAGTAACAGAATAGAATTTGGGTGTATGTATAGTACTACTCTTTAAAAATACCATGTAAGAGAAGAAAGATTGAAGGGAAAATTTTTCAAAGGGTGTGTAACATTGTCTCAACTCTCAATAATAATGGATTGCTAAAGTACATCATACTTAAATGCTACTCCGTAATTAAATAGCTTTTAGTAAATTATATATTTTATAGTTATATAGATATAGATTCATATGTTAATTAAATTGTGCTGTACCAAAAAAAAATATATGTTAATCAAATGTAATATAATGTATATGTAGTTATTTACTTTCCCAAAAATGACGTGTAAATATTTCTTAGTTTTAAATTATTTTAGTTGGAATCAAGTCCCTGCACATGTGCTTGAAATTTTATTATCGTCATAACTCATATTTCCCAAAACAATTAATTAATTGCCAAGTATTATATTATTATATTTGATATTTGATTTGATTAAAAATAGTCAAAATTATTTGAGTATAATGTTATATATTTCGTATCAATTACATCCATATAAATTCTTATAAAGTATATAAACATAATTAAATTAGGGTTAAAAAAAATAAGAGAGAGATATTAGGGTTTTAATTGATTAATGAATAGTAAATTTCAGTGTAATTGTTTGTAAATTAATCCCCAACCCCAAGGGCCCCACACCACGAGAGAGAAAATGTATAAACACAATGAAATGAAATATTTACTCCATGGACATCACATCAGTAGCTCTGTTTAAATTACATTCTTTTTTTTTACCACTCTCAAACTAGCAGTAACTTAATATAACCTGTTCTTTTTTTTCCTTTGTTAGTGGTCCATGGACAATGAGCCAACAAAATATATTTTCATAATCTCAAGGGAGAGAAAAAGAATGGGAGAAAAGGGTGGGGTTGACTGCTCACAATTCTATGCTTTACCATTTGGTTTAGGTGAATTCTGGGAAAACTGACGATACGGTGAAGCATGAGAACCGTTCGGTATCGAAAGGCTCCTCGGGTTTTGCTGTCCGTTCTTCGAGAACACAGCCTGCGATCTAACGCCATTTTTAGTGTTCGGGCTGGACGCGATCCGGTCAGCTTGCATGGTCTGGAAATAGTAGGACGAGCTTGCCATGTCTTTCAGGTTTGGCAACGGCTCAAGGCTTCAACGACTTCGCTCATCATCGGTCTAGCTTTTGGATCCCGGCTAAGGCACCGAGCAGCCAATTGTGCAGCTTTCTGGGCGCCTTTATGGAGAAATGACCCTCGAGCCGGGGGTCTATCAACCGATAAAACCTTCTTTTTTCACACAGATGTGGCCGTGCCCATTCCACTAGGTTATGCTCCCCATTAGGCCGGTTCTTGTCCATTGATCGTCTACCTGTAATCATTTCAAGAAGAACTACACCAAAACTGTAGACATCACTCTTTGATGTCAAATGTCCTGACGAGCAAAAAAAAAAAAAGGGAAAACTCAATCAGGATAAGATATTAGCAACTTGAGAAAGCTACAATTAGTAGATGCTAACATTATCCAATACTTCTCCACACCCGTAAAATGTACTTCTCCGTCTAAATTTACCAAAGATTTAATATTAATTGGCTAGGGGGCAAATGAACGGTGCATCAAAACTATGAACAGTTGCCAATGACCTTGTGGTCTAGTGGCACGAAGTGACTTTCCCAAACGGGAGGTCATGGATTTGATCCCAGGAGGGCAGTATTGACTCTTTGTGCTTCAATAGGTTGAGAAAGTAGTTATGAACAGATACTACATTGTAATAGAGTCAGTAGCACTAAAAAAAAAAAATATGAACAGTTCTTTACACCAAGACCAGATTTTAGATTGATGTATAATTTTTGCAAAACAGAGTCAAAACCACAATTGATATCCAACATCAAATTAAATAAAAATCGAGAATATATGAAAATAATGCAACTAGCACAAGGCAGAGATGTTATCGGGTATGGAATTTACGTGTTCAGAAATCCTATGTGCTAAATGCCTCGGTTCCCATTTCATTGTTGGATTAATAAGTAGAATCTAAAACAATGGCAATCAGATAGAGTTTGAGCATGGGAATCGGAAAGAACCTCATTTTTTGTGTTCGTTAGGTGTTTTTTAAAAGCTTGGGAATGGAAACGAAAGACCCCTTTCAAAGGCATTTGGCCATTCCTGTTTGCAACTCATCTTTCATTCCCATTGAGATTTCAAGGAGCTAAATCTAAAGGGAACTATTAATATTAATGTTTTATGCTCAAGTATCAAAAGTGATATATAAATATATATATACACTTGTTTTGCTTTTCATCACAGATAGATGACTTACCTGTCATCACATACTCTGGTGCCGCATAACCGTAGGTTCCCATGACTCGAGTAGAGACATGTGTCTTATCGCCCTCTGGACCGTCTTTTGCAAGTCCAAAATCAGAAAGTTTGGCATTGTAATCCTGGAAGGATTTGTTATAACAACGCATCATTATAATGTCACACTCAACTTCCCAAATCTATATATCACTGTTGCAAAAATCACCCTAGGCACTAGCGCGATACCCCCTAAGGCGCCTGGCCGCCTAGGCCCCCAACTCGGCCGACTCAGCCTTGCTAATTTTTTTTTTTAATTTTATATTATATATTTATTTATATAAATAAGCGAGAGTAATTATGATATATATATATATATATATATATATATATATACTATATATATATATATATTGTGCACTATTTTTTTATAGTTAGCCCGCACTAGGCGGCTACTCTACTGCCCGACTAGCGCCCTAGCGCCTACTACAACCATGGTATATATATATGTGTATATATATAATATTTACAAATTGTATCACATACAGCATCTAATAGGATGTTGGATGTTTTGAAATCACGGTATATGACTGGTCTTTGTGCTTCCTCGTGAAGAAAGCAAGCCCTTTAGCAGCACCGAGAGCAATTTTCATTCTAACAGACCAAGGAAGAGGCAGAGACCCTACACGTAAAACCACATATCATCAGCTTCGTAGAGAAGCACATGAACTTTATAGCTGTTGCGTAGTTTTTAACTTGTAATTGGTTAGTCAAATGAGAAACGATTTTGAAAATATTTCCAAATTTTCTAAATTTTGAAAAGCAAAGCAATATTAGTTCAAAACCGTAGCTACTCACTCCTAAAAATAGGTGGTTTTCCAAGCTTCCTCGGGGCATGAATTCGTAAACCAGAAGCCTCTGGTCATCTTCGATACAGTAACCAACCAGTTTCACCCAAATTAGGATGAACGAGGTCACCGAGAAAATTCACTTCAGCCTGCCAAATGAACCAATAAAGCGTATGAGAAATCCGAGCACGAGGATAACGGATATGGACGGATAATCCATCGGAAGAGAGAAAAATAAGACGGCAACGAACCAGCCACTCTTTGTGACCCTGAAGCCCATCGTGATTCAGAGTTTTCACAGCTACAGTAAGTCCCGTCCCGGGTTTGACTGGCGCTGTGCCATTCTCCTCGATCCACCCCTTGAATACGCAGCCGAAACCTCCTTCGCCAAGAAGTGATTCGGGTCTAAAATTCCTCGTTGCCAACTTCAGGTCATTAAATGTGAACTTCCGAAGCCGAGACGAGATTTTAAGCTCCTCTTCAAGTTTGGAGGTAGACGAATTGCTTTCGCAATGCTGGTAGCAGTCGAAGAAATTACGGGAGCAGCGGGCTGGTCTACACTCGTCATCATTTGCGCATTTACTTTCTGTTAAACAAATTATACAACAGTTATACCAGGAAAGGACAAATCTAGTCTAATTTAGTCCCGAGAAGCACTTATAGATCCAGAAATTTTTCCCGACCATTTTAGGTTACCAAATAACAATACGTCAGGCAATTCAAATACAGACAAAACCCAGTACACGACACATAACATTACGAAGCAAAATGGCCGATTAGGTCATACAATATAATATTAAGGAAGGCAACAAATCAAAGCCTGAAATGAAAACTGCCACCTTACTTAGTTACTTTGCAAAAGAATATTTTCACAAATTGGAACAAAATAGTTGCAGGTGATCAGTTGTTGTTTTTCTGTTTAGTAAAATAGAACATTTCAGAAACTGGAATCAAACAACAGCTCGAAATCTTTCCGAGGATAAAGGGAATTGAACTCGAGAGTTAAGACGTCAGTTTCAAGCTGATTGGCACCATACTAAAACGTGTTTTGGGATAGATAGAGTTTGAGACGTTTCGTTCTATTTTTTTCTGAACAACAATCCATTTCCATGTCAGCAGATTCAAGAAATCATTTGTAAAGAAGACAAGAATGGGCATATAACACTTGAAAACCAGAATAGCAGTGAGTTTTATGCTAAACAAATTAGGAAACAACAAAGCAAAAGCTCCAAGATAAGACTGAAACACAACAAACACTAAAGGACAAAAAGTCATTCTCTGTCATAAACAAAGAACAATTAATCATCATAATCATAATCATAATCATAAAATAAATAACAAGGCATGAAAGTATATACCACAGTGAGAAGTAGTGATGCCACTGATAGAGGTATCAACCTTAGATCTTGAACTTGAAGAAATACAACAAGTAATGAACCTCAAACTTAATCCAACTCCCACCCAACTCCCCAGAGTTACTCCTCCTCTTTGATTTTTCCCCATCCAAACCCTTCACCTTTGAATCATCACCCCCTAATCCCATATTTCACAAACCCTAAACTCAAACTCAGATATCATCAAATCCTCTAAAAACCCAAACCCCAATTCCTCAACCCAAAAACCCAAAACTTTTTTTCAACTAGAATTCACTTTTCCTCCAAAATCAGGGTCAAAAGCTGAATAACCCACTTTCAGAAAACCCTTCTATCACTCCCTCCCAAACAGAAAACTCAGTTCTCTGGGAGAAATAGCTCAGACCCAGGCCTGGAAACGAAGGAAAACTGGCATTCGAAGTGTGGGTGGATTCAGATCACGTGCCTCCGTGGAGTCTTGATTGACCTTCCAACCTCTGAGAAGAGAGGAGAAGAGAAAAAAGAAAGAGAACACAAACATCATACAAACAACAGTGAGTGCCAAGGCAAAGCTGGTATCCCCCACTTCAAAAGTGCCCCCCAGAAAGAAAATGTCTGCTTCCCCCCAAAGATAATTGAAATTGAAATCTCAACAAAAGACTCAAATATGCTGACCAGTTCCAAAGCTCCCCACCCCAAAACATAAAATAAGAAACACAACATCAATAATTAATCTCTTACCTATTTAAATGTTATGGAATATTTGTTGTGTCTACTGAAGTCTCAAGACTATTTTATAAGGTAAAAAAGAAAAAGAAAAGGAATTTATAGTAATTCTCGTATTTTTTTTTTAGTACTATGGATTCTGTTACAATATAGTATCTTTTTATATATATTTTTTTTGAACTTAGTATCTTTTTATATATATTTTTCAATATTTTAAAATACAAAGAGCTAATATCGTTCTTATTAAGACACGAACCTATTATTACTGACTCTATTAAATTTAGTGATCTAGCATGTGTCTCTTGGAGTGTCCTATAAAAGCCGTCATGGGCTTCATGAAGGGGACTTTTTTTTTTTCTTTCTTGAATCTTCTATATTAAAGTGGGTCATAATTCTCCTATATTTTGTATCATGTGTAGACGGACCGATCCAGATAAAATTCCAATAAAATATTTCATTAATTATTTTTCAGTATTTAGCTTGATTTTCATTATTCGATCTGTATATGCATTACCAATTATAAAGCAGCATACTTTGTTCTAACAACTTGATTAACCGTCAATCACCAATATTTCTTAAATTTATTAATAACTACGACACCTTTGTAGTTATTTTCATATATATATATATATATATATATTATATTATATATATATATATATATATATATATATATATATATATATATATTATATATATATATTTATATATATCACAAGACAATCAATTTGGTAGGCTTAGAAACTATAAATACCTAAGCTCTAAACACAGGCCAATTGGTGAGAAAATTATGGTCGTCTATAATAAGTGACAAATTGGTAGTAGAAATAGTTTCCCGACGAATTAAAATCGTCACTTCATACATAACTTAAGAGCTAAAGATGATCGCACATATAACTCAGAGATTAAGTTTGTACTATAGGTATAATTGAAGGACCAAAAAGATAATTTTCTCATAAAATAAATAAAACAATGTGTTACATTCAGTACAACCAGACTTATAAAATTTTTGAGCAATGAGGAATATTAAAATGATTAGAAATCAACAAATAAAAAAATGTTTGCTAGTTAGAATGGATGTGCTTATGTAATTTAAAAATTAATATCTTAAAAAATTGGAGTTAAAATTGATGATTTTTTTTTTTATCGATTATTTAATGTAAACATGTAATTCGATGACAATGATATAATTATATAATATAGGTACATCAAATTTTAATTCTGTAAAATATAGTGTATATTATATACTACTACAAAGTAAATGTACATCAAATTTTCTTATTTTGTTCTTTTATTTTGGTTTGTGTGAATAAATTCCTTATTCTTAAAAATATGTTCCTTTGACTAAATACTATATTGAATTACTTATTTTTAGAGAAAATGACATATTTTGCAATTAAGTTATGCATGTATAATAAATTCAAATATTTAATTATTGACTCTTTTACTTTTGATTTTTAAATTGATATCAAAATAGTGCTTTTAATCTCCATCTCCAATTATAAAAAAGAAGATACATTAAAAAAATTAAAAAAAAAAATTAAAAATTAAAAAAACACCCATAAATAAAATGGCAAAGAAATGTCATTTTCCTTTTTTTTTTTTTCTTTTTTAATACCACGACCCAAACATTCCCTACGTAGCACAAAGGGATTAATAATTCTTTTATCACATTAAAAATCATTTCTTAAATGAAAAAAAAAATATATTAATCTTCTTGAAGAAGTAAACTGTGTGATTCTTCAATTATTGGGGCGGTTAAGTAGACGCGTGTCATGGGCTGACAATTGGATAATCTTCAAAATTTAAGCCATTAACTATGGATTTAATACCTACAAAATATATTTAAGGATATTTGATTATTAGGAAGCAAATACTCCGTACAATTGTACAAAACATGAAATACGAAGTATGTTAGCTTAACTCCGTAATTGATAACAAATTGTATTAATTATTCTAATCAGTGGAGGCGTTGTTGATTCTGCGTGCTTCATTAAAAGTTGAGAAAGTATGTTTAGTTGTGAATTGTAACCTAAACGGATAGCTAAGTGGCAAAAAAGTTTAGTTGTGAAGAAGATCTTACCAGGATTTGATTTTTACAAGTGATAATTTTTCTTTGGACCAACTCTCATACCTCTCGGACCGAACGGCAAAGTGACTTGTAAATTAAAAAGTAAATAAAATATTATTGGTAACCGACATCTTTAATTCTCAAGAAAATTTTTTAAAAAGCATGTGTATACTGTAAGTATGCTTTGTCATTTGTCAAACCTTGCATAGCTAATTCAGTTGGACTAAAGGGAATTCCAAGACTTTGTAACTCTACAAGCTCTTCTGTAATAAAATTTTCTGCCCCCATCCAATATACAAGCAAGTTCCACTAGATCAGTTGAAAAAAAATGATTTGATTTATGTAAATTTTTTATTTTTCCATAATAAAAAATAGTAACAAGAATTTCAAAAGCTTGATCCAGGTTTGGGACAGTTATTTACAGTCCTTGTCAATTACCTGAACCATATTAGAATAATCATTGAGAAAGAAAAGGTCAACAATGTTTATTTATGTTTTAGTACCTATCAAAATTCTGGAGCCAAAACAATAGCTTTGCTTCAGAGATAGCCCAATCTGGATTCACAGATCATTACTGAGGTTAATGTCATCTCCGACGTGGTACAAATTCTGCCCAGAACGCTAGCATACGAAAACCACCATTGGTAAATGCAGAGAATTCATCATAAGAGATTATAGTTCGGTCTTAAAAATTTTGAAAAATCATCGCATCCCAGTGGAAATGCTTGAAGTTGCATAGATCTTAGAGAATGCTGGGTATATAAGTGAGACCTGAAATAGCAGAACCGCTCTATTAACAACATAAAGTTTCAGTTTAATTCCAGTTTACGCCCTTGAGCTCAGATCAACAGTCATGGCAAGTAATGGGCATTTCCATGAAACTTGATAACCACATGGAAGCACGAAATGAGGCAGTAGGAATGTTCTAATATGCACATTTTACAAGTGTCCTATAAATAATGAGACAATACCAATTTTGGTCCCACGAGTATTAGCAAAATGACAGTTTCGGTCCACATGTTTAATTCCTACCAATTTTCATCCACGACTCTATTGTTTCAGTACCAATTTTCATCCACAACTATTGTTTTAGTACAAAATTAATCACACCGGTCACCCTTTCATTTAAGACATGCTGAAATATGAAATTATTAAGGGTAGTTTCGTGCTTTTCAAATTAGGATGCCTATTTGAGCATGAATAAAGGTTTAAGCCCTAAGATCTATCCCAATTCGCATTTTTCATCCTCAAATTAAGGTAGGATGAGGAGAACTGCGAATTGGATCGTTCTTAGGGCTTAATTCATTTATTTATGCTGAAATTGGAATCTTAGGTTGAAATGGACGAAAATGCCCATAAAATTTTTAGATTTCGGGATGTATTAAATAGATGGGTGACCGACATGATGAATTTTGGTACTAAAATAGTTGTGGATTAAAAATTGGTACTAAAACAATAGTTGGTGGATGAAATTGATAGGAATTAAACATGTGGACCAAAACGCGTCATTTTGCTAAATACTCGGTGGACCAAAATTGGTATTTGCTCTATAATAATAGTGTGAGGTAATGTGAATGTAAAACACCACAATTTATAAGTTAATGCATACCTTTCTCTGTTATCCGATTTGCAAGGAATCAAGTGTGATTATGCCATCCTTAAGGGAAGTACTCAAGTTTGACAGTCGCGGTCGATTGAAAGGAACACATCTGATGTGTACAAAATTTAGTACGGAAAAAAGATTTTTAAAAAAAGAAAAAAAAAAGAGTAGACAATGCTTACCCTAATGGAACTCTGCTCTGTAAACCATAAATGTGTACAGCTCAATCACTACTGGATGACATCGGTATGGCAATGACTCGCTCATTAAAGGAAACGATCTCTTATGAACTAATACCTCTTCTTTACTCGCGGATACTGAGCTGGGACCATGAAAGGAAACAGACTCTTATTGACCATCTGATACCTGTACTTTACTCATGGATGCTGAGCTGGGACTCTGCCGGGCAGTGACTTGCCTGTTGTTCACTCTTTCTGATAATTTAGAAGAGCCAAAAAACGGGCTTACTGGTGATTTTTGGTGAACTCAGTGACATCAAAGAAGGCAGATTAGTAAAGGAAGCGGAGCCAGCACCGTCAGGTTAGATCTTCAGATGTCAAATTTGATGCTTGAAGAGTTAGGACCCTGATATATTGAACCATATTAAAACAGCTTTGGTTTTTTAATTAGCAGAACATCAATCTCAGATTATGCAAACCTGTGCGGGAATCTGAGCCACTTTGTTAGTTGATCCTAAAGTTTGTTTTGACATTGCAGATGCAACAGAGATCATCAAATCCCTGGAGACTTGTGGTCGCCAGCTTGTAGGCTGCTTGAAGAATAACTTAGACTCTACAAAGAAAAACAGATTAGAGAAACAAGCAGGATGAGACAAAGAGCACGTTCGCAGAGGGATAGAATGAAACAAAAGACAGTTCATACCAGATATAATTGCATCTACATGATACAAGAATCATGCATATTGATCAGTGGCGCGAACCACTACTTCTCCCCATGACCTTCAAAGAGTTCTGCCTTTGTAGATGCTTACATTTCCAGAATTAATATGTGATAACGGTGAACTTTTTTTCACTGCTACCCCTTGGAGTTTTTCCACATCGAAGTTGCTGGTTTAAGAATAACAGGAGTGTTCTTCACCTTTCCTGTCAATGGTGTATACAGTTACCCAGATGAGGTTTGCAATCAAGCAGCAAGCAGTAATTCCAACAGAGTTTTATTGTTGATGAAAGTGCAACCACATCCTTGCATTTTGAATGCATAAAAACTTATGTTCTTGCCATTATGATGATTGGAGAATAATTTCAAAGGGCTGCTAATTTGATCTTTTTATTTATATTTCTTTTGTTGGGGGTGTGAGGGGAAATTAAAGGGAGGTGGATATTATTCTTGGCCAATATTCAAACATCCTCCATATCAGTTATGGGCAAACTTATCTTTCAATTGCTTCTTTATTTTAAACTTCCTTAACTGCACTTTTGAAAATCTTTTTTACTCTAACTACTTGAGAGCACTTACTATAATATTGTGTCATTGTACTTTATATGTTTGCAGTAAACATGGTAGTAATAAACTAATAACTACTAAGCACTAATCCAGTCATGAGACTTTGAGCTAGAAAACTTTTTAAAGAAAATGTAATGACAGGTAAAAAAAATCATTTTAGAATTGATCTGAAAATTCTAACACAGAATTCAAAACACTACTGAAGGTAAGTAAGGTATTTACAAGACTTGGATGAAGTACAGAAAGCCAACCCGGTTGAAGGGTCTAGGAAACATGATCCCCGACTATGTGGTATGTCTAATGTAGACTGAAAGCCAACGAGAGTTGAAGGTGTGTAACAAAGACATGATCCATGACCATGTTGTAAATCTAATGTCAGTCCCTATTGTTTTGGTTAGGGGGAGGGATGTCCTTGAGTTCCTGACTTCCTGCTAGCTAATTTATTCTGTTAGAAATGAATAGACAAGGATGTGAGGGTCAAATGTAGGTGAACAAACATGGATGTGAAGAGGCATAGATAACCTCCCACTTGTATATATAGGAGTGTCTCATTCTTGTAGAAGAACACACAGTGAATAGACAGACAGTAAAACAGAGGAGAAGAGAACACAGGTCAGTGTTCATAGCCTTCTTCATTTTAGCATTCTACATGGTATCAGACGGGTGAGAGTGAGAGTGAGGTAGTGGGCTTTGCTCGGAGAAGGAGGACGACGCCGGAGAACGACTCGCGACATCACCGGAGCAGCCACGCGCCACCGCTACCCACTGCTCACCGACTCACGCGCCGGCGCGTGAAGGGTTTTCCGGCGACCATCTTCGCCGGCGATCACACCGGTAGGCTCTCCGTGAAGTGTAGATTCCATCTGGGTGGAGAGGAAGAAGGTTCGAGCGACTCCATATCGTGAAGTGTAGATCCCTCTGCGGACTGCGGTAATATTGTCGGTATTTTTCTGTTTTGCTGCTAAGTTATTTGTACTGGAAGGTCTTCTGTTTTGCTGCCTAAGTTATTAGTACTGGAAGGTCAGTACCTGCAAACTGACTTCAGTGCTATTGAATCCCTTTTCAAGTTTTTTTTGGGCACTTACAAGTTACAAATTATGGCTGAAAACAAAAATATTACAGTTGTGTCTACCCCATCTAAATTAATAGATGTAGTCCTGGCTGCTCATGGATCCAATTTTGCTGAATGGAAATTTTTGGTCAAAATTAACTTAGATGGAATGGGTAAAGGTGACCATTTAGATAAAGATTGCCCTCCGGACGATAAGGAGCGGGAGGCAAATGATAAAGCGTTATTATCCCGGGTAATTAATTGTATTGATAGGAAAGTGATCTTATCAATGCAACATTGTACCACGGTTAAAGCAGTGTGGGATCTAGTGTCTGAATGGTTTAGTGGGTCAAGTTAATTTGAGAAAACTGTATCAGCTGTCTCAGGATGTCTAATCGTCCTAATAATAAAGGTCGAGATCTACGAGACTATTATTATGATTTCAAAAGTTTAAGTGAAGCTTTGTGTACTGCCTATTACAACTGATGTAAAACAATGAAAATACAACGTGATCAATTAATTGCTTTTAGTTGGATTTCTAGACTTGACAAAGAATATGAGGTTCTTAGGTCACAATTGTTGGGAAACAAGGAGTTAAGGATCTTTGGATCAAGTATTCTCTCAAATACAGAATGCATTAGTAAGTACTGATGAACCTCCTGAGAAGAATGTTTTTATATCACAAGGAAGCAACAACGAAGGAAGTACGTTTGTGTCGCAAGGGGGGTACACTAACGAAGGGTATAATAGTCGAGGTGGAGGTGGTCGCCATCGAGGAAGTGGAGGAAGGGGCCGTGGAGGAGGTCGTGGAGGACCGAGGGTATGTTTCAACTGTGGAGATCCAGGACATTTCAAGAATCAGTGTCCTAAACCACCCAGACAACAGAGATTTGCTACACAACCTCTGGCCTCGGAGGACATATGGTAGTTATGACAGATGAAGAGTTAGCAGCATTCAATCAACTGAAGGTGTATTCTTCTATGCAGTCTCCATCTCAGTCTCCGTCCGATCAACTGCCCTCTTCTGCAACCTGGTCCAAACAGGTAATCCTGTTGGCATGTGTATCTTCTTCATCTACACAGTGGGTCATTGACTCTGGAGCTAGTGACCATATGACAGGTAATTCTAATATTTTGTCCTCATTCTCCATCACACCCTGAGGCTATGGTTACTTTGGCGGATGGGTCATCTGTTCCAGTTTTAGGTAGAGGTAGTGCTGTTGCAACCTCATCATTACCCCTATCATCTATATTATACCTTCCAAAGTTTCCCTTTAATTTGCTTTCCATTAGCCAAATCACACGGACTTTGAATTGCTTTGTCTCCTTTTTCCCTGGTTATTGTTTTATTTCAGGATTTTTTGACGAAGAAGATTTATTGGTAAGGGGAATGAAGTCGGAGGACTATATGTTTTGGAACAGTCTGTATCTCCGTCCAAGGCCATGTTGAGTGATACCTCTCCTTTTCAACTACATTGTCGGTATGGTCATCCATCACTGTCGATCCTAAAGAAGTTGTTTCCTAGTTTAGAGTCATTGTCTACTTTACAGTGTGAGTTTTCTAAGCATTGTCGGGGTTCTTACCCTCGTATCAATAAAAAGAGTACAATCGATATTTGATCTTGTTCATTCTGATGTTTGGGTCCTTTAATGTCACAGGGAAAGAACGGGTTTAGATATTTCGTAACTTTTGTAGACGATTTCTCTAGGTGTACGTGGTTATACCTTATGAAATCTAGGGATGAGCTGTTTACTATTTTTTGTAATTTTTGTGCTGAGATCAAAACCCAGTTTAATAAAACTATTAAGTGTATACGGAGTGACAATGCACAAGAGTATTTCTCCAAATCTTTTTCCACTTATATGAGCCAAAATGGGATGGTTCATCAGTCCTCGTGTGCATATACCCCTCAGCAAAACGGAGTTGCAGAAAGGAAAAATCATCATGTGTTAGAAGTAGCTCGGGCAATTTTGTTTCAAATGAAAGTGCCTAAGGTCTTTTTGGTCTGATGCTGTTCATACTGCAATGTTTTCTGATCAACATGATGCCCTCGTCTGTCCTTAAAGGTCAAATTCCTTATTCCTTGGTGTATCTAACGAACCCTCTTTTTCATCTCCCACCAAAAATATTTGGGTGTACTTGTTTT
>VALG01008531.1:0-16302 GCA_009835305.1 Ipomoea purpurea | reverse complement strand
GTGTTTTTACTCCTTGCCTTGATGAGGTTTTCACGTTAAAATTCTTGGTGCTCTTTTAGTGCTGTTTATTTATTTTATTGTGCTAATCTATATATTCTTGCGAGCTTTCTTCCCACAACTACATAGCTTCGTGTCAATGGGTTTTCCTATTTGTCTGTGTTGTTTGTAAAACCCTTTCAGGTGGGCCCCAGCGTTGAGAAATTGATCGAGTTAGACTAGTCTAGTAGTCCTAGTAGGTCTAAACTCTCCAATACTTTTATCATGATGTTATTTGTCGGATTTTAACTTATGTTGTTTGATGATGTGGACATCGGGTGTGTTTTTTCCCCTTATGACTTTCGTAAGTTTATGGATGTTAGAATTTTTATCTTTATTTCTAGTTCCATCATTAGCTTGTGCATCACCACGGAGTGGTGGTGACATTCCCACTAGTTATTTGTTAAGTGTTTATCGCCCTGCTTAGTTAATGTTAATTATGGTTTGAATCGTAATAAGATTTAGAAAAGTGGGTGTTACATAAATGGGGTTGACAACCACGGGTAAGTTGGAAAATTTCCAACTTCTGTTCAAAACGAGTTAGCCGAGCTGGACATTTTGAATTGATCGTTTTGACAGCTCTACTAGAAATGTAAGAGACATTTTAAACCAAATTAAGTCTTTAATTTTTCTTTGACCATAATAAAAAATTTCATTGTTTATTATTTAAATTCCAATCAGAAAATTCCAGAAATAACTTCAGAAGTTTTTTCTGACCCATTTCTAAATTACAATTTTCATCATATATATATATATAGTATTATAGTATATATATATTATATATATATATATATAGAATTAACAAATTTTTGTAAATTAGGTTAGTCGAGTCATACATACCAAAAAATTAATCTTACTCAAACACATTATATAAGAGTGCTATATTCGACATGACATTTACATCTATTTTCTTTTTGTGTGCGTATAATTACTTTGTGCGATATACTCCATTTGGAAAGAGTCTCATTTACTTTTTAACCAATTAGTCTTTTTTTAAATAGTTAGCATATACGTTAATTTTGACTTATTTGATCATTATTAATTGTTGACTTGGTTTAAAAATCAATATAAGTGTTTAGTTAATTAACTTTTGTACTCAAAATGCTTAAGCACAAGATTCACGCACCTTAAGCACAAAAACTCATGCACTTTAAAGTTTCAACAACAATTCGCATTAAGTACCACGCACATTAAGCACACAACTCACGCACCTTAGTCACAAAGACTCACGCACTTTAAGTACAAAACTCACGCACATTAAGTACTACACACACACATTAAGTGAAACCCACACAACTTAAGCACAAGAATCACACACATTAAGTACAAAACTCAAGCACATTAATTACCCGCATAACTGGTCGGGAAGCATTCACCTGCACGAACAATATAGTATTTGTGCATAACTACTTCTCAACATATGAACACAAAGAGTTAATCTACCCCAACTAGGGATTGAACCCGAGCCACTTTTGTGTCATCTATCATTGGCATAATCACAATTTTTTTTTATTACTTCTTTAAAACGCATAAGTCCAATTCTATAACAAGCTTTTTCGTTTCTTTTGAAATTTGTTTGGACAATATCATTAGATTATTGATAGTACAAATACAAAATTTAAAATTTTCATATTATATAACTTTATAAACTTAGTCATATTATAATGTTTTCTATTAATTTATAATCACTTATAAATGTCCATAGATTATATACGTTAATATATCGTTCCATAGATTATTAAGATAATTATATATCAATAATCCATTTAAAGTTAATTATATAATCACATACTATTAAATGTTTTTCCTATAAGTTACTTATATAACGTCGATAGATTATAACTCTAATTATATAAGTCCATAGATTATAAATTTAATTATATATTGTAACACGTTATAACTTAAATAATATTGATAATTACAAATAAAAATCATTACATGCAAATTATTTATTAAGATAATTATATATAATATTATACCAATTCTAATCTCATTTCATCTCACCTCAGCCTCCAGGTTGTTTTAATACTAAGTGTCGGTTATATTATACAATTCTTTAAACAATAATTATTGCCATGTAATATTTTTTTGGTATTAAATATTATTAATTATAGGTAACAATATAAACTTTATGATATATATTATGAGTTATAAATAAGTTATAATCTATGGCGTTATATAAATTTAACTTTATAGAAACATTTAATATTGGATGTATATTATAACATTTATATACTTATTGGATGTATATAATTACTTGATTTTTTGGAGTTATGATAATTACTTTATTATACAATCTATGGACTCTTATAAGTTATTATATAATTATGAAAACATTTTATAATCTACTAGGTTATAATTTATATAATATATAATTTATTTGTAATTTTGTATCACTATCTTATCTACTTTATTTGTCCAAATATTTCAAAAGAACGAAAAGCTTGTTATTGATTGTGATTTATGCCGTTTTCTAGATTAAGAAAAAAAATAAGAAAAAAAAAAAAAAAGATTGTGATTATGCAAATGATTGGGAAAAGTGGCTCGGGGTTCAATCCTGTTTTGGGTAGATACTCTTTGTTTTCATATGTTGAGAAGTTGTATGCACAAATACCTATATGGGTTTCGTGGCAGGTGAATGCTTCCGGGACAGTTATGCGGGCAATTAATGTGCTGAGTTTTTACTTAATGTGGTGTGGATTCTTGTGTAATTGGGTGTGGAGTTTCACTTTATGGTTGGTGTTAGTACTTAATGTTGCGGTGAGTTTTGCTTTAAGTGCGTGGTATCTATATGTGTTGCGGGGTTGGCTTGTGTTGTGTCTTAAGTGCGAATTGTTGGTTGACTTTAAGGTGCATGATTTTGGGTGGCTTAGGCTGCGTGGCATCTTGGCTTAAGCCATTTTGGGGGTCAAAAAGTTAAATTACTAAACACTTATATTGCATTTTTAAACCAAGTTCGAAACATTAATAATGATCAAATAATCAAAATTTAAGTATATGGCTAACCGTTTTAAAAGGTGACTAATTTGGTTAAAAGTAATGAGGGACTCTTTCAAATGGAGTATATCGGCCACAAATTAATTGATACCAGAATAAAAAATAATGTAAATTGGTCATGTCGGATATAGACCACTCTTATCATAATGTGTTTGTGATGATTTAAATTTTTTGTATAGTGTATCCTCTATAACCCACCCCCCAATTTTTACCAAAAAATTTTTTTAAATTCTTTTATAGTACCTATATTATATATATATATTACTGTTCCAGTCTGCGAAAATGTCAGCTAATTCTTTGAGGGTTTTTTATCTAACCCGCTACTTTACTTTCAAGGGACATCATAGGCTCTCGGATATGAGCTGCTATTGCCGTATCTCATATGCCCATTCGTGGACCATTTTGACGAAAATCTTTACCGGACCCGCCTCGTCACGATGTAGGTGATCACTTTAGGGCCGTCTTCCTCACTGGTCAGGAGACATATGGGTTTGATGGAGAATGATCTGGGTTTCAGGGAAAACTTAGCGTCTGTTGGAAGTAGCATAGTTGTGGAGCCGTCTCTGGCTAGTTATGATGTGGAAAGGGCCGTTCCTGAGTTTTACCAAATCCATACGTCCGACCAGAAGAACAATGCACCTATGCGTATTTGTTATGTCAAACCAATTGGCGGATATAAGAGCCTACTGTGAATGAGCTGTTGTGATTCTCTCTCTTGTGTGGTTTTCTAACAGCATACCACTCGTTGCCGCCGTCGTCGCTTATCGATTAGCAGTGTCGCCGGGTTTCTTATGTTGTCTCTCGAAGCATACGCGAGCGAACTGAGTCTTGATGGTGCTGCCCGAGGGCGAGCACCGCTCCGTCGCTATGACAGAGTAAGTTGTATTTATATTGATACTCTGTGGCGGTCTCGAATGATCAGAAGAATCGCGGGGATTGTACTAACCCCCGCCGTCTCATAAACTAAGGAAATGCTTGTGTATGCTACTACCTAGCCCGCCCCGACTTTTTTTCTACTAGTCTCAGTCCACCTGGATAAAATACGGTGTCCTGCTTGAAACCTAATTAACCATAACTAAGCATGCGATACACTGCATATGTTATACACACAAATTTAATTGTGGAGGTCCAAGCCCCATCTTTGGTGACGCGTATCGGTATACAGGCCATAATTGCGTAGATCGAACTAATTAAAAATTAAATAATAACATCCATTAAAACCCTTAACATTCAACGGACTCAATGTATTCCACGCAGCGGTAAATCCGGGACAGAGCCCTTGAAGGGCAGCGAACTTCCAGCCTCGGGCAAACAAATTTACCGACATAATGAAACCTCCCCGCACCGAAATACGGTAATAATAATCACCATGACCGATTGAGGAGAAAGGTTTTCAGTAAGTGGAGTGCAAGTATTATCGGAGACGGAGTAAGTAATAAACCTTTATATATTAATAATAGGTGACGGTCTTCTACGACGGGTAGTATATTGAGGACTTTAGCCATTCCGAAACCAAACAATCCCTCTATCTCCCCTTTAGTGTAGCCTTAACGCCGGTTGTGTTCTAAGTTCGTTATGGGGCGATCAGCTGTATAGTTATTCTATCATAACTAACCACGAATTTAGGGAAAACGCTCTGCACTATATTGGCCGAACAGCCCCGTTCCAACTTCATTAATGCTGACTTTGTCCCAGTTATGATTTGAATATGGAGAACTCGGCAAGGTAACCCACATCGCGACCTCGAACTTTATATTAATCACCAATAATAAAAGCGAGTTTAGATTAAAAAGAATATAGGGCCGAAATCAATTGGCTAGCAAGATAGGTATGCCCCAAGATTACTATTTAAAATCATGAGGAATCAAAACATATTAGTTGCAAAATTTGTTTCCATTAGGACCAAAAGAATGATAATCACAGATTAAGACCACAAATGTCCGTGTGTGAGCGACCTTTTATATGTACTTTAGAACAAGATTCAAAACAACCTATAGAACTACGAATAATATGATTAAAATGGGTACAAGTTCTTCTCTTTTACCTTACCCCTCTTATCACTTTAAGTTCATTGTATATTTTTTCGAAGAACGATGGTATTTTACTAGTTCCAACAGGCTCGTATGAGCTGTCCCTTTTATTTTGAATTTATTCAGACGAAGGAGGATCAATTACTATGGTGGATAGGGATATAGTGATTGAGCAGAAAATAGGGTCTTAACTGGCTTTTATTAAAATGGCACTAAGTGGGATTTTACCATATATCTCTTGCTCAACTTTAAGTTGTAACAGGTTTAATTTATACTCTTGTTGTAAATTTATCCTGTTTTGTAGTTTGTTTGTATATATTGAGGATGTACTATAGTTAATATATAGCCATATTTTATTTTATTAATAATTTTTGGATGTATTTTAATATGAATATAAGTATAATATTTCATTTAGCGTGACTTCTATCTCTCAACTTCTCAAAATAGTCGTTAATGAGGAGTGTATTTCTCCTATTTTTATTCTTGTGTAGGCCTTGTTTAATATGTAACAACTCTATGCTCGAAGTTAGGGCCATGTTGGAGAACCGAGGAAGTTGTTGGATGTTTAGACTTAGTCTAGTAGTCCTGTAGCTCTAAACTCTCAATACTCTTTATCATGTGTTATGTACTGATTTATGAAATCTAATGTTGTTTGATGATGGTGGACATCGGGGGGTGACTGTTTATTTCCCTTATGACTGTAAGTTTTTGATGGAATGTTGTTATTTTCTTTATTTTTCTATTCCATCTTAGGCTTTGGGCAGATCACCACGGAGTGGTGGTGACCTCCCCCACTAGGTTTATTTGTTACAGTTTCTATCCGCTGCTTAGGTAATGTTAATGTTATGGGATAGTATTAATAAGATTTGAAAGTGGGTGTTTACATTAAATGGGTGAATCCTACGGGAGTTAAGTTTGAAAAAATTTCACTTTGGTTTTTCCAAAGGAGTTAGCCCCTGCCATGCTTTTGGTCAAACCATGCTACGTATTGATTGACTATTCTTCATTTTGTTTTTCTGGAAAAGCCGGCTTGCTTTTGTATGGTAATAGTATATTGTACGCCTAGTATTTGTTCTATGACTTGTATCAAGGCATTGTTTAAACTGAAACCATTTTTATTTGATTCGGAATTACAATTGCTCCCAGTTTCCTTCCACAATAATTGAAAACTGAATACAAAACTCACAAAATTGTACATAAATCACTTGCACGGAGACTCAAAAATGCTTTCCAAAACCAGAGTTTTAAAATTGCAAGGAGCAACAATCAGGTTTATGACTCAATGAACTTTTATTATCCAGATCCCAACCCATAGGGCAGGGGGTTCAAGTGATATACACTTATTACATAAATAAATTGAGAAAAAGCAGTCTGAAGCAAGAACTCAGGAAATATATCACATAAATTGAGTATTTTCCCATGCCTCAACCAAAATGAATGAACAACACCTCACGGATGGAAAGTAGGTCTTAAGGAGAACCATGAAACAAAAGCAGGAAATCACTGATAACATTTCAGTTCACCGAGTCACCAACTTAAGAATTCAGAGATCAATAAATAGATCAAATAAGTACAAGGACATCCAACCTATCAGGCTGCAACCTGACCAAATAACAGCTTGCGGATCTTGCAGTTAACAGAAAGGAGATCTAGTTAAAGTGTATCCAAGTAGTAAGAACTTGGGCAACCAAAAGATATATAAATCATGTAGAGCCGGGAAAGATTCTATAGATTAAAGATACCATTTATAACCTGATCACAGGTGATTGATGTATTGGACAAGTCTATGAAGGCAAAATGGCTTGAGCTTTTCCTTTAACTTATAGTGTTATTTTTAATTAAATCACTTAACATTTGAAATAACAGACTTACTGAAACCAGAAAATGGCAACAAAACTACAGTGCTAAGACAACAATGCCTGAAAGCATCCTTAGGATAGTGAAAAAAGGACCAAAATGAAAGTTACCTCTGGAAGTTTTTTACGGAACAGAACTTCCAATCTTGCATCTAGAGTGTTTTCACACACAAATTTTTCCATCTCGAGACGCCAAGACCACTCCTCCAGAGCTGTAAAAAGGAAATAAGAAAATTAGTCAGAGGGCTCAAATAACAAACTCAATTTCCACAGTTTCCATTTCGTAACAGAATGGGTCAACAAACATACCAGAAAAGACCGTGTGCATCATGATGGGAAGGAGCAAGGTGGAAGGTGGATGTGGTCAATTATGATCTCAGGTGGGTGAACGCTTTCCTTTTCTGCATATTCTTCCTTGGCAGAGTGCAACACATGTTCCACCAGGTGCACATCATCTTTCCGACAGCGCAGTAAAACAGAAGGCTCTTTGAGCTTTAGCAAACTCTGAAACATAGTGTGTTGTAGTTATAATTGCAGCAGAGAACTTCAGACTAGCAAGTTATCATTGTCCTTAAAAATACAAAACACATGCTAAATAACGAAGCCACCAAGCCTAATTTCATTTATACAATGAGAATATTGTTTTTAGATTAAACATAAACAGATGTTTTAACTACATATACTTTAAGAGTTTTAGTATATAAATACTGCAGAAATTGGCATGCCCAGTAGAAGAATTAAGGAAGAAACTGCTCTATAGCCATCACATTTCCTACAATATACTTAATGCTGAAACATATACTAACAAAACTGGAATTGGTCAGTGGAAAAGTTCATGGAGAATGAACAAAATTAGATCCATTGCATTTGCTGCAAGATGCTTCATACCTAATACTAAAATGCTCTTAATAATATAATTCACACTTCACAATTCCAATGCCAAGACTGAACAAGGGAGGTTAAATCCTGATTCTAAGTAATCTTTGAGTCAAACTGTTGCAGAGGCCTTCTAGAAATGAAATACATACTTAAACGATGGCATTCAAAAGGAAAAAGTGGACATTATAGGATATCTGACTAAGCTCTAGATTGACAAAATAACTCATCATAAAAAGCTTACTAGTCCTAAGATTTGCACACCCAATATAAATACAGAAAAGGGAGTGCTTGCTTAGATCATGAGTCTCGAACCATCCATAATCTGATTCCAAAATTAATTGAAACACATTACAATAAAAGATTGCTTAACCTTACTACCTGAACAATAAGATCATGTAGAAGTTTCTTATAGTGGTGATGATCATGGCTCACATGCAAGAGTTCCTTTGATGCGGCATCTTTCATAGAGTTAACCAAGTCATCTTGAGCTTGAAGAACCTTGATCCGTGAACTATTTAGCTGCATGGAGTATTCACTACAAGCAAGCACCACAAATTTAAGAATCAGTTTTGGTAATATGAACTTCAAATAAGCATGCTGAGTTAGACGGAATGGTCTGCACGACATAATACAGAGTCAAGTTACTCAACAAAGAGAGAATCATAACATATTAATGGTAGGTCTAACAACACTTCATTAATATGTGAAAAATATCTCAGAAAGTCACATAAAAACAAGAATATTTTATTTATCTTATTGATGTCAGTCAAAATTTCAAAGAAAATGGTAAACCTCTCACACGATGCATAAATACCTCCGAAACAGAAAAAGGTGGGTAGAGAAAAAAGTGGAAAGGCGGGTTGTTGAGTGTTGAACACTGAAGCACATATATTATCAGACAGGAAACAAATATTCATGAAGTCTATCCACTAAAGAACTGTGTAAGACATTCTTTCATCGTCATTAGAGGAGATAAGTGTCTAAAACTCAATATTTCTTCCCAAGTTTGTCTCTGATAATTCTACAGCCCAATTCTACTTTTAATATTCCATGTAAAGTCAAAGCTGCAGTGATTGCTCTGCAAGCTCCAAAAGGTCTTGCAAAGGCTAATAATCACAAGAATGAACAAGTGAAAGATAAATGATAAAATATGATCACTAAATTTAGTACTATCTGTGACTTCTTAAATGTATTTAGCATTGCTCTTAATTGAAGCATGTGGTCCATCTCAACTAAAAGCCTAAGCTGATAGTTGGACTGCACATTAATGGTTATATGCTCAGCTCAACACCAAGCAACACGTGGACCATATCGAGTAACGTAGAGATTCGAACCCATGACCATTGGTCTGACTCTATGTGCTCCATCTTAACTAAAAGCTAACTGATAGTTGGATTGCACATTAATGGTTATATGCTCAACACTCTTACACTATTGCAAAAACAAAGCCAAATACAATGTGCAACCAAGTACCAAATTAATATCACTAAAGAAGCATATAATTAAATCCATAAAAAAACATGAATTTTATATAACAAACTCAATGGACTATTATTGATCACACTAATATCAGCATTAACCAGAAACTATTCAGTTACCGTTAGTAGCAGAAGCACAGTTGCAAATCAAGCAATTCAAATTACTGGAAAATTGCAATTACATTTTCTTACGAACTTCGACTTGCTTCTCTTTGCGCTCATACTCTTGTCTGATCTTCTTCTTCTCTGCTTCCACTAGTTGCAGCTTCGCAATGTTGAATTCCTAAAATTAATAGCAAACGAAGCACATCAAAATTATTTCAATCAATTACTCTGCAAGTCGAAATTCAAATAAACCAACCAAATTACTTCTTCGGCGGAGACAGAAATTTCATTGGCCTTTTCCTCCGCTTCCTGGCGGATAAATCGGACCATCTGCTGGATCTGCTTGGATACATCTGCGTCATTCATATTCGGATCTGGAATTGGATCGACCCGATAAGGTGAGTTCGATGCTCTTCGGAGTTCAGATTTCTTCTATATTTTGTCTAAGGCGGAGTCTGGTCTCGTGTCCGACCGTGATTAACTTAAGGCGTAAGGCGACAGGTAACGGACTAACAGCAGTTTTAGAAATTTCAAGGCTTTCCCTATATATTCTCAATATTATATTTAAACCACATAATATTTGTTAAACTAGCATTCAACACCTTTACTCAAATCTTTGTTCGGTTAGACTTTATTTTAGAGCATCATTATCAGTTGGGAAGAATGTGGTGAGAATGTAAGAGTGATTAGGAAAGAGAATGTGGAAGGAGGAGAAAAAATGAAAAACCAAAATCAAAACTGAATTTTTTAAATTAAAAAAAAAATGTATGACAAGCGCGCCGTTCGGCGCGCCTGGCTGTGGCCATGTTGTGCGATAAACGCGCACAACGTTTCCTTTTTCCTTTTTTTTTTTATAACTTTTCTGACATTATTTTGTATGTGGGAGACCAATTCTTTCCCAAATCTTTCACTCCTACATCAACTCTACTCTTCAACTTGAGAGAATTCAATCTGAAATATCTTGGCATTCTTCATTGCTGTGGATGTTCTTAGGTTCTCCGCCTTCTTACATGTCTTAATCCATAAGATGAATTGAATTAGATATATTAGGTTTAAAGTATTGATTATACAATTGTTATGCCGTGGAACCATGTCCACCTTGCAAGGTGGACACGGTTCTATGTTTATAATTACTAAACTCTAAGGGGGCGTTTGGTTCATGGAATGTTAGATTATCTTAGGAAATGTTAGATTGTTGGGAATATTAGATTCATATGTTTGGTTTAAACTAAGATATGTAAAATAAGATAACGGTAATAAGATAAATTGATTAAAACGTCCAAAGCCCAGCATTAGTAATAAGACAAGGGAATGTGAGATTACCTAAGAAATTACTGGTCGTTTGGTTCACGGAATGTTAGATTACCTTAGGGAATGTTAGATTGCTGGGAATGTTAGATTCCTGTGTTTGGTTAAAATTGGGGTATGTAATAAAATCATGTTCGGTTTAGGGTTATCTTTTATACACACACTATGATATCCTTAACATATTTTCATATATTTTAACAAATTTAAAAATTAGAATAAATAAATAAGATAACGGTTGTTGGTTTTTGGTTTTGGGCCCAGGGAGGTTCCAACAAAAACCTTGGTCGGTGGATTCACCTTTCACATGCGGCTTATAGAAAAATCAGTAGAACAAATATAACTCAATGCTTTTTGTACGTGGAAACCGAAAGGAAAACCACGGGCCTTTTTGGGCGGTGCCAAGCCTAACTCCACTATGTATTTTGTAGGTGTCCTTGTACACGTTGTATGACTATTTTGTATATAGAGTATGGAAATATTGTGTAGGGAGAGAGCTTACTTTTGTACATTGAGAGACGAAGTATGCTTCTTGATGGAATGGTGATGGGTCTTCTTCATGCGTGAGAGTGGTAGAGCCTTCTTTCGTCATGGTGGAAGAGTGGGTGGTTCCTCTTGGAGATGAAAGAATAGTTAGGTATTCTAGTGTGTAGGAGAGATTAGAGTCTTCCTTGTGCATTGTGGGTGGAAGAGTCTTGTAAGTATGTACGAATTATTGCCTCTCTTCCTTTTGTGTTGTCTTTGTCTTTTATAGCAATGAGAAGTAGCCGTTTGGGTGACTAACCATTAGGGAAATAATGGGTAGTAAATATGCTATTAATGGGTTGTTATGGATATTAAGGGGGTGGTTGGGGCGTTAGGAATGAGGTAAATTTGAATAGACAATGAATTGGTAGTAATGGGGAATAATGGGTTGAGAGGTTATAATAGGAGTTTAATGGGTAATAAGTTGGTGTGCAAATTATGCTGTGCAACCGAATGCACTCTCCTGCAGGTTGATACGGTTGCCAAAAACGGGGCCGCGCCAGCCGTTTTGTGGTTAAATAAACGCGCGTCTCACGTTAAAGAAAGAAATCAGTGTTCGGAATTCCCGGCAATACATTTTATATATCAGAAAATTCAACTATAACCACAATTCATATAATATCCACAATTTCATACAGTATATATCCACAGTGAATGAATGAGTAAAAACCACCATGAATGACATGAATAAGTAAAATCCCAAAATGAAGAATGAGTAAAAATCCACATGAATAAACATAAATATCCACAATAATATGATTGCACTAAATACTTCACAATGAATGACAATATTAACCACAATTTTCATAACTATATATCCACAATTTCAGTAACTGTATATCCACCGTAATTGAATTGAAGTAAAAATCCACAATAAAATGAATGAAAGTAAAATCCACCAATGAATGAATGATATGAAGTAAAAATCCACAATGAATGAACTAAATATGCTACAATATATGATTAACTTTAAATATCCACAATGAATGAACTATATAACCACAATTTATAACTATATATCCCCAATAATGCTATTTATGAAATCGAAACCTGATTTTTTTTTTTTTAAAGTGGACGCGCGTTTTAGTCAAAACGACGTCGTTTTGAACCGTAGCACATGCGCATGTTACATTGGTTCACAGCATGCACAGAAACTATTGAAGTTGTGAATATAGGATAGTAAATGGGCTAACGCTAGTTAGGCCATACTCCTATTCGACCTCCGAGTCAAGCCGATTCCTCGGTTTGGCTCGTATCTGCTTTGACTTACTCCATTTTTTTCTTGGATTTCTTTCCTTCTTCTTGGCTTGACTCTTTTCTTCTTGGCCGAGCCCACAGGGTTCACACCTCATCAATGGTATACATATATATTACATGATTAAAATATAACTAAAATCTTGAACTTGAGAAACAAATATTTTATAGCTAACATAACAAATAAAAATAAAAAATATATAATTACAATAAATATATATTAATCATATATATATATATATTATATATATATTAATATATATATATATATTATATATGGTGGGTGTCTAGTGGCAGATGAGGACAAATTCACAAACCACTCAGATCAACGATTTAATGGCGGAAAGTGCATCGTTGGTGGATTTTAAAGGTCAACTAAATAGACCGAATAACTGATAGAGTAATTAATTTGGCGTAAAAGGTACATTTGAGTAATATTTGGAGGAAAGACTATGAAGGAAAAAAGCCGAAGACTACGGGTCTTACGCATAGGGTTTTAAACCAAGTAAGACTAGATGAGGTTGTAGGCTTTGCACATTGGAGAGAGTTGGACAGAAGTAACCGACGCCAAGAGGAGAACTGCGACCGGACGACTTCAACACCAAGAATCAATGGCGGACGGAAATACCAAGAAGGAGTACAACGGCATCCGCGAGCGAGGTGCAACGGAGTAGACTGCGTAAGGGTTTTTTTGTTTTCTTTTTTAATTATCATTAGATTGCTTTATGATCGATTAAACGTGCACACATGCTATTGCATGTATGGTGTGATGTTCATGTTCGGGTACAGAACTGTAGACTGATGTTTTTGATTTGGGAAAAAAAAAGTGATTACAAGAATTGGTGATGTCGCGATTCGGTCAGAATCAGAAATTATAGGCGGGGTTGTGGAGAAATGAAATAGAAGGTGGGAATAGGGGTGTTCCGGGAAGAACTTGTCTGTATGCAATGATATTCTATGGTTTTTTTTTTTTTTTTTTTTTTTTTAGATGAGCAAACAATGGTAACAACTATGGGTGTTGAGTTTGCCGGTGTTGAAGATCCATTCATGCAGTTGAGTAGAATGCCAAATGTAATTCACATTTTTTTGGTTGGTGGAAGTATTATTTCTGCAAGTTTCTATTTGTGGTTTGACTGGGGGGGGGGGGGTAGAAAAACGATAAAATTGAGAACCATAATACTAGGGGGGTTAAGGTTACAAATGAGAGTAAGCAATAAAGATATGTGCAGTTTATAGATTTAAACAAATCGATCAATGTTGAGCACAATAGCAATAAGAACTAAAATCATGCATACATGATTGGTTGCACATTTTAGAAAAAAAGTGTAATGGGGAACGCACACTGCAGTAGTTGGGAAAGAAACAGTTTATTGAACTCTATATCCACAATCTGTTGATATAAAGTTCATAATTATAAAACTCTGATGTTCATTTATTTTTGAATTCATATTCCACAGTATTATTGAACTCTATATCCACAAATTACCAAACTCTATGTTCATAATTATCTGAAACTCGTATGTTCATGATATATAAAATTCTATGTTATATTATAAAATTTCATATTCCACAATTAATAAAACTCTATGTTCATAATTATTAGAACCTCTACTATTAACGATTATGGTAATTTGAGTGGAACAGTTCCACAACATAATTTGCCTTGATTATATATTCAATTTATTACGACGTATTTTTATTTAGATCCGACCAATAAAATGGGCTCAGGAAACCATCTCTTTATTTTATGCAAGCCAGTATAAAGAGTTTTGTTAGTTTAATAATGGTTGACTGCTTTTTGAGAGTTTAAATTAGCACGAGTAATCTAAGTCCTAATAATAATATTAATATTTTTACATATAAAGCATATTTGTTAGTTTGGATAATAGTTATAAGATATCTTAGTCTTGATTTTTAAAAGAATTAATATTGTTAAATACTACTCGTTTTTTTTTTTTTAACTCTATAAACAAACTATACATCTTGTCTCCAATAGTTGAGGTTTTTTATCATCAGTCACATACACAACGTATCTAACATTTAGAGGACATTCACCTGTGGATTGTTCTTAATCTTATTATTTTTAAATCATTTGTAATCTTCTTATTGTTAGAATCACAAAAATGAATATTTATACAGCACATTCTCAGATGTAATTGCAATTCTCTCATTGTCAAAAAAAAAAAAAAAAAAAAAAAAAAATATATATTATACTATATATATAATATATATATATATTATACTATATATATATATATATTATATATATATATATATATTATTATTAATTATTTATATTATTATATTATATATATATATTACTTGATATATATGTACCATTTTTGAGATCCACACAAGTAATTCAGAAAGTCACCATACTAAAAATCACCATATTAAAGAAATAGCTGCTATTTTTATTAACGTTAGCTTTATATTTGCTAAGTGGTTTGTGAATAGGGTAGCCCATTTGCTTGCTAGGGAAGCCTATCAATGTCTGACTGCTCGGACTACTCTATGTCCCTTTTCCTTCCATTGTTGTTGTTTGAACCTTGATTTACATTAATATAGTATCTTCGGTTTTGTTCCAAAAAAAAAAAAATTTAAAAAAATCACATATTACCTAGAAGTAACATTTAAACTAAATTTCTAGGGAAAATGACACTTTTTTTCTGAAGTATTAAGCTTATAGCACTTTTTTCCTTCAGTTATTCATGTATTTATCAACAATTTGGTCCCTCAGATTATTAGCGAACTGTCAATGTAGTCCTTCAATTGCTTATTCATTGATTTGGTCCCCGAAAACAATTATTTTTAGTCGATTTAGTCCATCTTGTCGTCGATTTGGTCCCCGAAAACAATTATTTTTAGTCAATTTAGTCCCTCCGGCCGTCGACGGAAGACGGCCTGAGGGACTAAATCGACTACAAAATATTGTTTTCGGGGACCAACATCGATGAATAAGCAATTGAAGACTACATTGACAGTTCGCTACTAATTGACGGGGCCAAATCGTTCATTAACTCTATTTAATTTTCCTCTCAATTATTTTATAATAGTAACGGTTTTTCACCCTTTATGTTAAATGGATATTTTTACCCTTAAAATAAATTACTCCGTATCTTCATTATTTTTTCTCCAACAAATACTGTTATATTTATTGTAGGATGACTACCAATTCGATTTTGAATCGAAATCCGAACTATTGCAACCGAACTGAAATAGTAAAGGATAGTTATTGTTACGATTCAAACTAGAAAAAATAAAATAATTGTTGAATTTAGGCTAGTTTAAAATAAAAATATAATTTACAAAATAAATAAATACATTTTGAATCGACAATTCAAACCGAAACTGGAACCAGAGTAAATGTGAACTAGAACCGAAAAGATTTATCACTTACAAACGGTGTTTATAAATCTGTTCGATTTGAATTCGCGTTATTTATTCTAACTAGTTTTTTACGCGTTTTGCGCGAATGGAATAATGCCCAATGATTATTTTTTAAATAAGTATTTCAAAGTATACAATGCAATATTATATCGGAGATATTCATACATATAGGTAAATAAATTTGAATTTGTTTATTTAAATCGATAATTTAAAGTATATAAATGCAAGATAATATATGATAGATTGATTATATTGTCACTAAAATAAATATTTGCAACTGATAGGGATATACGCTCGGACCTAAGTGTGTACGCCCGGCAACCGACCGCGTGGAGACCGGGTCATAGCCCGACCCTCGGAAATAGGCCTTCCTGTCCTACCCGACCGATGACGACCGGTAGTCATGAGAGAACCCCGGGCGGCGAGGGTCGCTCGCAGCACCCCGAA
>VALG01008525.1:0-16145 GCA_009835305.1 Ipomoea purpurea | reverse complement strand
TAGCGGTTAAATGAGAAAATCCGTCCGTTTGGAAAGAAACGGTCTCATTTTCGAATTTGCTTAGCTGTATAGCCTTTTTGTCAGAAGATAAGGATAACGTTGCAGATCTTTGTCAGATATTTCAAATTGAGCTTGAGGTTTCAGCAAAATGGGCGTCCCATGAATCTCCATCTGGTGGTAGATCACGCCTCTTGGGATTTATTATCTCCAATATAATCCCTTACTAGTTGAACTAAGTATTTTTGCTTCTTTTCAACTTCTTCTAATATCTTCCTCTGTTTTTCGTGTATCTGGGTCTGTAAACTGCTTCCAGACTTCATCTCTTTTCAAATTGACTTGGAAAATCTCTTCCCTTGTGAAACTTCATCCCTTTTCTATTTTGGGAAATGAAATCTCTATCCCTTGCTTATTTGTCAATTGAATTCTCATCCCTTACTTGATTAGAATTGAACATTCCATCCCTTACTTGAATTTGAATTGCAATCTCATCCCTTGCAATCTATATCTCCAATTGCCCCCCCCCCCTTTGAAGCCTTGGTAAATGCTCATCCCTTCAAATTGATTTCCCTGTTACCAATTTTAACTTTCAATTCGGGGCGTCGGGGGTGGTCAATTTTTTGGATACCAATTTGGAGAAACTGCATCCTTTCATGTAAACTTCAATGCCCTTAGTCAATTTTTGGAAATCACATTTCCCTTGGAGCTTTGCAAATTGCATCCCTTAAATCTCATCCCTCAAGTCAAATTGGAAATCTCACTTGTAAACTTCATCCCTTAGTCCAATTTGGAAATCACCATTCCCTATTGGACTTGCAAATGCATCCCTTGACAATTCTTTCTCTCTCCTCTTTCTTCTCTTTCATCTCTTTTCTTCTCTCCTTTCTTTCTCTTTTTCTTCTTCTTCCCTCTCCTCTTCTTTCTTTTTCTCTTCCTTCCTTTCTCTCCTTCTCTTCTTCTCTCCTGGTCCTCTTTCTTTCGTTTTCTTCTCTTCTTTTCTTTCTTCTTCTTCGGTCTTCCTCATACGCTCTCTTCTCTCCTCTCTTCTTTCTTCTTCTTCCTTCTCTTTCTTCTTTCTCTTTTCTTTCTCTTTTTTTTCTAAAGATCTTGCACCATTCTTTATTTTCTTCTTCTTTTATCGTACCACTTTTATTAGCTGTACTTTGGACTTTTTCTCATCCTATCTATTCATTTTTCTTCTCTCTCTTATTCATCTGACTGACTCCACTTCTTTTCTTCTTCATAATTTATCCTACCGTCTCCTCACTTTACTCTGCTTCTCTATGTTGCATGTTCACCTTCTCCGTTCTCTTGCAGAGACAATCTCTTCTTTCTTAATATCGTGCAACAAAACAAAACAAACGTTACATCATGTTTCCGTAATATAATCGAGGTAATCTATCACTCTACCATCAGATCCATACCCTTTCTATCCTCCTCTCCCTCTCTTCCTTCCTTGCGCCGTTTGTCTCCTCTTTACCTGTCAGCAAGTATGTGACTATATTCTCTCGCTTCTTGTTTTTTATTTCCTTTCTTCTTTAACCTCTAGCTTCACCAACCATTGTTACAGTATCCTCCTTCGTAAGTCTATTTTTACTTGCTCTCTCAGCATCTTTCTCAATTTCTCTCTCATTATACTCTCTCTTTTCCTTATATTCCTCTCCTCTACATATTTCTTTCCTCTTCTTCTTTATCTCTCTTTCTTATATCTCTTCGATATTCGTACTTCACTTTTCTCCTATAATATCTCGTGTTCCACTTATCTCTAGG
The DNA here is from genome assembly GCA_009835305.1 of Ipomoea purpurea. Classification (NCBI taxonomy): domain Eukaryota; kingdom Viridiplantae; phylum Streptophyta; class Magnoliopsida; order Solanales; family Convolvulaceae; genus Ipomoea; species Ipomoea purpurea. The sequence goes on along the minus strand of VALG01008525.1, from coordinate 14,378 downwards.
TTCCCTTTCCTCTCCTTATTGACTTCTCTCCTCTTTATATTCATTGTCACAGTGGCACATTCCTTTCTTTTATTCGTCACTTTTGACGTACTATTTCTCTTCCCTCTTTTTTCTCCTTGCATTCTTCCTCTCTTCTTTTTATTCATCTTTTCTCTTCCATGTTCCTCTCTTCTCGATCTAGTCCCTCCTCTCTCGTCTGTCATCATTACTTGCTCATATATATATTCTGATGCTTTTCCTTTCTTCTGCTCTCTTTCTCTTCTTTTTCTCCTATATTATTTGCATCTCCTTTTTATCTCTCTCCCCCTTCCTTCATCTTTTTCTCTGTCGTGTTTTTCATTCTTAACCGTCATCTTTCTTTTATATCTCTCATAGGACCTCTCACCTCGACGGAGCTTTTAGGGTCTTGGGTGCGGTAACCATTTGTGTGGATAGCTGTTTCTTTGTTTCTCGTGGACTCTTTTATCTATACCATTATAACTTCACTATGCTTTCCTAGATTCATAGTTTGCCCAAAACTTCTACCCTGTTTGCACAGTAGTGTTAATACTTACGTGTTAGGTTAGAAGCGGCAAAAAACCGAGCTATAAGGCTCGTCTCTCTTTTTTTCCTCACTCTCATAGATACATTTGGATAGGGGCTCCATACAATCCATGCATCCTTCAATGTTTGTAACATTCCTGCACTAAATCTGGACAATCCAATCTCATCTCCTCTTATGTATGTCTCTTGACATAAGATAGGAAATATACGACTTTATTTATGTAGCGCAGTCCTCTCGGCTCGAAATAAAACCCACTCGCTCCTTACCTATAATTGATGGATTTAAACATTGGTAAACTCTTTTATAATATTGTGGGGTAATGTCGAGATCTCTCACCACTACTGTGACAACTTCAACGACATATAATTTTAATGCTTCTATCACATATCATATTCTTAAGCCACGCCGAGCCAAACCTAAGTTATAGTCATATATATCGTGTATGTTGGGGATGTGGGTGGTGTAACTGTCCCATTCATTCCTATCATAAGCTCTCGGTTGAATTTTTGTTCCAGGAGCTAATAAAGCATAACAAAGGGTGCAAACTTTCAAAGTCAACGCTCTTTTCTTTCTCGGTGGATATCCTACTGGATTGAGAAGTGTCTTCTCTTGCAGGCTCAATAAAGTTAAATACTGTCAATAAGCGTCATAGCGTGTGGACAATTATCGTTCCATCTCCTCGATTAAACTGTCGTGCAACAATTTTCCTCATGAATCTTAAATTCTATTGGATTTTAGTGCGCGTTGGATCAATCTATAGTCTACTCCTCATTTCCTCAAACTAATCGCTCACTTAATTATTTATTCCGCCTTTCTTTATCGAGTACTATAGACTAGGCTGTCGAGTCTAGTATACTTCAAGAGAACTTACAAATTAACTAATGTAGGAGATCTACGGACTTATAAATAACTATGCTATCAAATAATCTCATCTCTACATATTTCATTTATCCCTTCTCAACAATATCTGCGTGAGGGGAAGGCCTCGCCACTGGCGTTAGTAGGACGGTTTTCTGCTACGCCAATTCACACAAGGACATAGGTGAAATCGAGTCCTAGTCGAAAACACCGTTAGCAGAATGCCGTGAGGCCAGATACTGTGATGTTGATATAATCACACTCAACTCTCGCGTCGCTCAGGAAAGTACATTGATTGAATTCGATAGAGTCACTCGTACTTGGTGAGTAGGATAAGCTTCTTTTTTGGGTATAAATATATTTATATCAAGGTATATCGTTGGGATTATATAGTCATCAAAGACGATACTTACTAGAAATGTCATATTATTTCTCATATTTCATAATTCTCAGATGCTTTGAGCAGAGGCCATAAATATTACATATAGCTGGACTTGACAGAGTCTTAATTGAGTATGTAGTAATAAGAATGAGTTTAACTCACTAAGTCTCGTATATTCATCACATGAGACATCTGCTAGGTGTTCAAAGCTAGTGTATGCATTGACAAGCAGGTGCTGGCGATCTATGCGCTATTTTTCAATTGGCTTACTCAAAGGAGGCTTTTCCATGAGCGCATCTACGCTCTATACTGTTCACCAAATATCTAGTACGCTTATTTAGTATAAATCTTTAACTCCATGAATTACAACATATCCAGAACGAATAATAGTGCTCAGAGAATATGTCCCGCTATATATGTGTTTCTCATATAATAAATAAGGATCTTTTTTTAAACTGTCACAAGACCTGGACTTAATATCGCTTCAATGAACGATTGATAGATTGGAATTATTTTTACAAAACACTGTAATCAAAACTAAGATCCTGGCTAGTGACTTCTCTACTTGCTGACCAAGCCACTAAGACGCAAATCGTTTTGATAAATTCTCAGTACCGCTCTGGGAATTCTGCAGGAATTGACTAATAAAGCAGTTGGTTCATGTCTCAATAGTTCTTATGGCCGGGAGTGAAAGGTTTCTAATCGATATCGCAGGCTTTAGTACTTAGGGTTCGGAACTTATAACTTTTTACAATACTTCCTCTTCTATTTTGTTGCAATATGTGGATTTATAAACCTAATTTTATATTAAAGATCATATTAAAGATCCTAATCTCTTTTCAAATTTCAAATTTCAATTTCCTTCCCCTACTTGCTTTCGTGCATTGACGGGCACTATGTTGTGTTCTTGCTTATTCCTCTGATTGCTATATGCTAAATCTCGTTATTACCATATTGGGTTCCGTTTTCTTTCCTAAAAAAGAATCACTGTAACCGTTAAAAACCAATTGTCTCAATCACAATCGCGTCTGCATGTTATTTGACTAGCACGCCATTGATATAGGGTCCATCATCACCCTTAACGACACAATTTTTTACCAGGCCAAGAAGGATACATCAATATCTACGCGTATCTCTGCACTCAGTTTCCTCTCTCTCTCAGTATCCCTGCCTTCCTTGATTTCTTCTTCTCCCTCTCACAAAATCTCTAATGGCGGACCCTATTAGAAATATCATCATCAAACTTGGAAGCAAGACACATTCTCTAGAGGTGGCCTTTTAAGCATATTCAGACATTATTGCAGTTTTGCTATGAAGAAGAAATTCAAAGCTTGACCCCCCTCTGCTTCGCGATGAGATACTGGTGACAGTTATGACGAACTACCCAGAGTTTTATGTTGAATGGTCTGAAGACGATGATACTGAACTGCTAATGATGGTTTCTTAAGCCTGTGATGAGGTTTCTCCAGTTTCTATTCCAGAATCCTCGGATGGAAATCGGTTGAGGCATTTCTCCGACATTTTGCACAACGAGTCCTAGAATCTGCTGAGGTCTCTCGCCGTCGAGCAGAGTCACAGACCCTGTACCTCCAAGCTGCTCAAGATGAGACAAGACACAGACTGGAGATCCTCCGAAACAGGTCAAACAATTTTGATTCTCCTATTGAAATTTCACCGGATAAACCTGATGATTCTGTGTCTAATGCTACTTCGTCTTGTGTGCCTGTTAATACTGAAAATTTATCTACTTTAAACTTTGAGAAACCCCCTGTACCTGTTGATCCTTCGTCTCTGCCTTTGAGTGAGTCTGATGTTTGATGATGATGTCTTGCATGTGTCGATGAGAAAGAAAAATCATCTGATGAGCCCAATAATCTGATTTTGTTTTACTACTAATAATATTTTTCTGCCCCTGCTGAGATTGTCGTTGATCCCAAAGAAATTTTCCCTGCTGATGATCCTTCTGATTTACCTGCTAATGTTGAGTCTGTTGATCTCTCAAACCCCCATAAGTCTTCTGGTGAATCCCAGTCTACACTGCCACATCGTTAGGTGAAAGTCTAGAACATGTGCGACATTTTGCTGGCTTACCATCTGCTTCTATTCAACAACCGTATCGAGTGATTCACCCATCTGAATCTTTCAGTGAAGATGATAAAATTCTGGCTGAAGTTTATGGGTCTCAAGCACCTCCATCTGAAATTCCAACCGTTGAGGCCACTGCTCATCCTGATTCCACAAAATTCAAAATACGAGAGGTTACTAATCTGCTTGGTGGCTCTTCTGCTCAAGTATCTGATTCCAGTCACTCTATGTCTCCTGTACACTCCCTATCCAAGGAGACAAGAAGATCAAAGAGAAAGAATATACCTGTCAAGGTTGTGGTTGAGTCTGGTGATGACACAGTGGATACAGATCAACCTGAGAAGAAAAGGAAGTCGAGTGAGCCTGTGAAAACTGAAACCAATCCTCCTGTCCAACAAGTGTTTAAGACCTTAAGGTCTTCTGTTAAGCAGAGTTCTGTGGTTGCTCAAGCTACTGTTGTTCCACCATCTTCTTCCAGAAAGGGGAAGCCAGCTACTCGAGTCAGAGGAAGGAGTGTTACTCCTGAAGTTCAAGCTGCTGAAAGCTCTAACTTTGTCCATCTACAGACCTAAGTTTTCTCCTACTGCTCAAGGCAAGTGGGCTACAATGGTCAGAAGAGAGCTGATTGTCCAAAGATCAGTTGATGAAAACCAGATGAATTCTGTCTGTGATGTTCTGCCTTTGCTGAAAGAAGCTGGTCTACTGAAGACTGTTACAGCCATTTGTTCTTATTCAAAGCTGCTCACCACGAATTTTATTTGTAATTGCTTCATTTGATGAGATGGATAATTTGGAATTCTGGAGGACGAGATAGCCAAGTCATGAGGAGGTCATTTATAGACTCGATAGAAAGAAAGGAGTCGGAAAGGTCTAATGAGAGACTCGAGAAAGTAAACAAGAACCTCCATAGGAAGTTACTCTTTTTATATATTGAGTATATGATTATTTTGCTGCACTAGATTGCATAAGAGCATGAGTATATTGTTGCATGAGATTGCATAAGTATATGAGTATAGTGTTGCACTAGATTGCATAAGAGTATGATTATATTGTTGCGCTAGATTGCATAATAGTATGATTATGTTTGTTGCACGAGAATGCATAAGAGCATGAGTATATTGTTGCACGAGATTGCATAAGAATATGAATATATTGTTGCACGAGATTGCATAAGAGCATGGTATATTGTTGCACTAGATTGCATAAAGTATGACTATATTGTTGCACTAGATTGCGTGAGAAGCATGATCATAATGTTATACATGGTTGTATGCGAATAGAGTATCATAAAAGATTGTTTAATGAGAAAACTAACTGGAGATATTCTCTTGAGCACTATTATTTTGATGTAGTAGAAGTTTTACTTAATAAGTTATGTGATGAAGAGCGTGATCGCATGTGAACACCTGTTATATGATCTTTAAGCATGATCCTATCTGTAAGCATAAATTGCTTGATAGCTTTTGAGAAGTCTACATGTTGATGAATATACGTGATTAGTCTTATACTTTCTTATACTTATATAAGCTTGTCAGTTGTTATTATAGGGTCAAGCATCTAGAAAGAATACGATAATCTAAAGATGGTTTGAGATTAATTTATTGATATAATGATATCAAATGTTTTCCAAGTACATGCTAGAATTGCTTTACAGGGTTGAGTGTGATTATACTTAGGTTCGTGCTAACGGGTGTTTTCCTGTTTGTCTATGTGTTGCTTGCAAAACCCCTTTCAGGTGGGCCAGCAGTGAGAGAAGATCGAGTTAGATTAGTCTCTTAGTTTGAGCTGTCTAAACTCTAGTTACTATTTATGATGTCTTTATGGATTTAGACTTATGACCCTATACTTTATGATGATGTTTGTAGACTGTTTTGGGGTGACGTATTTCCCCCTTACTTTTCAGTATTTACTTTAGTACCCAGACTTAATCGTATGTTATAGGTTTACCCTTTTTTAGCCTGTGCAATCACCAAGAGTGGTGGTTGTGGCGGTGACACCCTCACTACTTTTATCTAGTTTTCCGCTGCTTAAATTATGTTAAATTCTGTTTAGAGAGATAATTAAGAGTTAGAAAAGTGGGGTGTTACAACCGCACTTTTGTCGAATTTCCTATCTTTATAGTACAACATAGAAGTGCGAGTAGGTATCATTGATGCATGGTGTTGTGCCCTAAATGACAGGGAGAAAATGAAAACGAGGGACAGCCTTAGTCGGTTTTTTGCGTCTACCTACACAACGTAAGTATTTAACACTACTGTGCAAACAGGGTAGCAGTTTTGGCAGCTGTCTGAACTTGTGTTTTGTAATCCTACAAACAGCTCCACACAATGGTTTCCCCCAACCCTAGCTCCTCAAGGTTGGAGTCCCTGGGAGTAGAATCTTGGTGACCACAAGGAGTGAGAGAGTTGCAATAATGATGGCAAGTGACATCAGATGGCATTTGACATCAGGGAGGAGGCTTATTCTGAAAAACTGAAAGATATTGGTCAAAAAATTGCTCAAAAGTACAAATGATTGCCACTTGCTGTTAAGGTCATGGGAAGACCTTTGAACACCTTGGAAATTCGATCAATATTTGGAGGAAGCATTGTAAGGTATTGGGAATTTGCTGGCCAAGTTTCTTAACAGGCAGGGGTCTTACAATTTAGGTGACTAGTAAAGTAACTGCAGAATTTCCTTCTGCATTGGAAACACCCAGAGAGAGGGGAGTGAGTTTTCTTTGTTATTACCTCTTTTTCTCTTTAACTTTTTTTTTTTGTTGCACATATTAATTTCTCTGCATGACTGTCTCACATGAGAAACATAATACTTTTTAGATAGTTCTCGATATTTGATTTAGTTTAATGATGTCCTCGCTAATTGCTGCATAATAATGTGCAAGATCTTTACAGCGTTTTGTGTTTCTTGCATGTTGAGCCATGGTGCAATTGGGCTTGGAATGCCTTATATATTAATAACTGTATATACATGTTATAAGTTTAACTAAACTAGATTTCTTAATTTTGCTATCTTTTAGGTAGAATAAGTTAATACAAAGACATTATGAGAATGTTGATCACAGAGCATTGAAACTGATCAAGGCAATTCTTAAGCCATTAATTAATGCTTAAGAGAACAAAGGAACTCTGTCGGACCGGGGTGTGGAGGTCGGGGCCCTTGGGGTTGGGGATTCAACCTTTTAGGAAGAACAAAGGAAACAAAGGACAAGGAAGGGAGGTAGTTCATTGCTTTTTTTTTCCCCTCATTTTCTTGAATGCCCAAAGTTTACTTGAGAGGCAAAGCTTTATTTGGCAGCATATTAATATCTTGTTCTTTTGAATTAGGCCAATATCCAAGTCATTGAGTGTGAACAGTCGAAAGTAGAGCCCGGTTTCTATGATGTCCTCTACAAGAAATCATTATTGGAGAGTGGAAAGAAATTTTCATCTCACAGCAAATCTCTTGCATGATAGCGATCACTTTGAATGAACTACAATGTTGTTTTATATTTTTCATATAACACATATTTTTTAGTCATAATGAAATTTAATTAATAAGTAAACTATTGTGCTTGAATATTGTTAAATTTTATTATTTGACAATTATTATTTACAATTGATCTTTTTTAATATGTAAAATTGATTTTCTTTTAATATGTGAACTTACTTCAATATTGTAAAACATTAGTACATGGCATTTTGGCAATACAAGTTACATTTAATTTTCTTTAAAATTAAATGTCGGGTGTTTGCAATGCACATTTGAAAGTAGAGATTTATAACAAAAAGTAATTTAATGGCAATTACAAAATATATAACAAAAAATATCATACAAATTTTAGTAGCAATTAAGAAAAATTGCTATTAGATGAGGAAATACTACAAAAAACAAAAATATATTTTAGCGACAGTTATAAAATCGCTACTAATAATACTAAAATTAAAGAGTATTCTTTTACAAGCGACACTTAATAATTGCCGCTAAAATTTAAAGTAAATATTAAATAAATATTAAAACCGCCGCTAAAGTTTAAAGTAAATATTAGTCACGGTTTTAAAATCGCCGCTAATTGCACTCAATAGCGCCATGAAATAAGTTTTTCATTAATTCACGCAGTTGTAGAAAACAATGGCTAAATCTTTCGCGCCACACTATTTAGTCACGGTTCAATAATTGTCGAGGAACACAATAGTGGCAGTTTGTAACCACCACTAAACATCATATAAATTGCCACTAAATATCTTAAGATTGATGATCATGAATGAATTTTAATTTGCATTTTAACTGATAACAATTAGATAGGTATTATCTTTAAAAATGTTTTTTTAATTTATTAAAGTATATAGTTCACTTTATTATTAAAAAGTAATTTTAAAGATATGCAATGCAAGTCTCATATTAACTTATAAATTTTAAACTTTGCAAAAGAATACAAACCAAATTAACTTACGCGCAAGATGAGAGTAACCTAGTTGAGTTTCAACATGATATTATCTAGAAACAACTCTTATGAAGCCTAAACCCTCTCATGAGAGTTAACACTTTTTGATTATATTTTTTAACTTTTTCTCGTCCAACCCCACATCCACTTTGTAGTAATACGCACTAATCAATCAATACTATGACTCCAATTTTCTGTCTAACCTATAAGAAAAAAGGTGAATTATCATTTTTATTCTCTATTGCAAAAACTTTATCATATAATTAATATATTAAACACAAGCTTGCATGTTGTCCTTACCTAAGTAGAGAACCAGCAAAGTCCAAATAAAATTCCCCATCTAGCAATGAGATAAGAGAAATGAATGCGTACTTAAGTGTAGAGTATCAACAAGACAAAGACATTGAATTGACCCCTATGGGTAGAGTTGTCAAAGCGGATCGACCTGTTTCACATCAAACCTAAATTCTAGCGAACTTTTTGTGGATTGGTTCGCTAGGCTCGTGAGCAAGAGTTTATGTAACCCTAACTCGTCTCACGGGGGCTCAGGCACAGGCCAACTGCGGGATTGACTTTTTTTTTTTCTAAAAAAATAAATAACAATTACAACTTAAAGTCCAATAAATCCAAGCATCCAGCTCATCAGCTTCTAATTCCCATAAACAGCCATCAACCCTTGACATTAATAAAATCAAAGGCATGGGAGACAACAACTTTTTTCAAAAGTTTCTGCAGTTAGCTTTACCTTCATATTATATTCCTCGTTTTTGCAATGATCAAAAGCATGAGCATCTTCATTCTTCAAGGGGCATCTTCACTTCTTCAGCATGGAATATTCCATTTTCTTTATTCTTGAGCATCTTCATTCTTCAAGGGCATTTTCTTTATTACTATATAATGTAAAGCAAGACAGACAGACAGAAGCATAGCAAAGCAAAGCAAAGCATACCTTGTCATCACATCTATCTCTAAAAGTCAGTCTGCACTACAGTAGAGAGTACAGAGTGAAAATGATGGCCACCGACACTATCATCTCCGGTGTTGTGGATCAGCTTTTCAACATCATCAATGACCAATTCCAGGAGCTAATAATGGCAATGAATTATGTACAGTAATGACAAAAGCAACAATTATTGCACTCTTATTTTTGGTTTTGAAATCCAATTCTAGAGTCCGGAAACTAATATAAATGTAGTCTGTCTCGCCAAGGACCTTACACCATGGTTGCTCTTTTATTTGAGGGTTATGAGTTTGAGCCTCAATGGAGGTGATATTGACTTTTTTGTTCTCAGAAAAAAACATCAAATTTTACACTGATGAGAATATTTTATTATACTAAAACTAGTATTTTCACCCGTGCGATGCACGGAATGGAATTGTTGTAATATATTAAGAATATTTAAATCGATATATATAATTATTTAAGAGTTAATTTCACCAAAGGTCGTTTATCTTTCCTGACAATTCCAAATGAGTTTTTTCCATTTTTGGTCCCTCGACTTCACTTGTGGTGACAAATGGGATTCACGACTTTTATTCCGGACATAATAGGTGCTCAACTTCAATTTTTTTTCCACATTTGGTCCCATCCGACCAAGAACCCAGCCAACCCACCGGAAATTAGACTCAACCCTTGTTATGTTAAGGGTATTCTAGTCATTTCTAACCCACTGTGACATCAAGCCCAGAACCTCCTCCTCGACAAGGACGGGCAAGCTCAGATCTCCGATTTCGGCCTCTCCGCCGCTGCCGGAGCAGATCCGGAACGGCCTCCTCCACACCGCATGCGGTACTCCGGCCTACACCGCCCCGGAGGTGATGATCAGAAAGGCTACGACGCGCCCAAAGCCGACGTGTGGTCTTGCGGCGTCATCCTCTTCGCCTTCCTCGCAGGTACCTCCCATTCGACGACAGCAATATATCAAACATGTACCGTGCAATACGAAGCCGCGCGTTTCAGTTCCCCGGATTGGATCACAAAGCCCACCCGAGCATAATTTTCCGCTGCTCGATCCAATCCGGTAACCAGAATGTCCATCGAGGAAACTGATGAAGCTCCCGTGGTTCAAGAAGTCATCATCAGTTATAGATTTGACAGACGAACATCATTTCGGGAACCAAGAGTTTGACAAAGATTGCAAACACTTAACCAAAATGAACGCATTCGATATCATTTCAATGTCTCCCGGGTTGGATCTATCAGGCTATTCCAGGCGGGATTGAACAAGAAAGAAATGAGATTCACCACAAATTCCGAGGTAGGAGAGGTTGAGGAGAAGGTAAAGAAGATCGGGAGTGAAGCAGGGTATAGGGTAGAGAGGGGAAAGGAGGGGGAATCAGACTGGTAAAAGCAAGAGTAACGTTAATGGTGGAAATTCTTCAAGTGGCGCCTGGAGCTATGGCTGGTGGAGATGAAGGTCGTCTAATTCCGGTGGGTTGGCCGGGTAAAATATTTAATTATTTACATGGGTTAGAAATGACTAGAATACCCTTAACATAACAAGGGTTGAGTCTAATTCCGGTGGTTGGCCGGGTTCTTGGTCGGATGGACCAAATGTGGAAAAAAATTGAAGTTGGCACCTATTATGTCCGGAATAAAAGTCGTGAATCACCATTTGTACCACAAGTGAAGTCAAGGGACCAAAAGTGGAAAAAACTCATTCCAAATTTAATCCTAGACTATAGTTAATAATTATTATTACAATTTATTCTATGTTATAACTCTTACGTAATATTCTACTATTATTATTAACACTTAATTACTTTTAGATATTATTATTACCACTTATATTAATATTATTATTAGTTTTTTTTTCAAATACTGTTAGTATATTAATGGTCGTGAGGCACAATAATAATATAACCATAATTAAATATTCTTGATTGTACTCCGGAGTTAATGCCATTTTTGGTCCTAGACTTATTGAGGCATTGAACACTTTTCATCCTCCATAATAAAAATTGCCACTTAGTAGACACTGTTACTTGGTCGTTGGACAATTTTGATCCTCCTCAATGAAGCCGTTTGTTGACCGTGAATTAGAAGGGCTTTTTTGTCTTTTATGTCTTATTTCTAATCTTGTTTAGACCAGCGCTGTTGTGATTCCTGTGAGGCGAGATGGCGAGATTTGGCGGCTAAGTAGTAACCGTCGGTAGTGAGTAGCAGCGAGGTTCTTCTCCGGAGAGTTGTGGGTACGGCGGCGAGCATACGAGCAGTAACTCCTTCCGGTGACGGACCAGTAGGGCAGATCTGGCGGTGCAGCCAACAGATCCGGCGAGGTTGGGCCTTCACCGGTGGTTTTTGGTTTCGGCGAAGCAGAGAGGGCAGCGGTCGCAAACCCTCCTATGGTAAATAGGCAGTTGTAGTTGTAGATGGGTGATGTAGAATTTGCACCTGTAAGTCCTCCCTTCCATAATTGACCACAAATATCCTTCCCATCTCTCTCTCTCTCTGACCACAACTACCTTGGTGCCAACCTCAAAAAATCTACTCTGTTAATTCTACCTGAAATTCATTGAAATTTCAAGCTGAAAATGGTGGAATCCGCCGCTCCCAAAAATCGCATTGTCTGAGGTGTTGGAATGGCCGTGTTGACTTCCTGGCTGCTGTAGCTTCATTCCCCAACCGGATGATAAAATTCGGAGCACCAGCTTTGAGGTTCAAGAGGTGGTAACACTGGCAATGCTTGATAAAATTCGGATGATAAAATTCGTCTTGGTCTTAATCCAAGGATCATATCTTAAGGTTGCTGATGACTCGCATGGCGAAAAAATACTTGATGAGGCTTGAAAGGGATGGTGTTGATACATCTTTATGGTGGTGTCCAAAGAGAAAACTCACCATTCACATATGTCATTGTTGACAACCAAAAAAAAAAAAAAAACTCGCACGTGCATTTTCACTCCAGGATTATACCACCCATGATATCTGAGGTCTACATACCCAAATCAAAAATTGTCTTCAGCGCTTGGAGTAAATATTGTCTACTTAGATGGAAGGCTGCATAGAACTTTCTTTGATTGTTAGTGCAGGAGGCAAAGATAGGGGCATACCTATTATAGTTGATGCAGAAAGGTTAGGGGAGGAGGTTGGGTGATATTCCTGACTTTGCTAGTTTATGTTGTCATGCTCGACAAAATTTCCACAGAACCGCATGGACTAACGGCCCTTTCTATTCCAACTAACATTGTTTCCATTATCTTGAGATTGATGTCAAATGTAAAATCGCTGATTGTTTAGTTGGTTGAAGACTGGTTTACTTAATGTTAGAAAGGACTGAAGCGGATAAACCTCAGTTTGAAGAAATGATGTAGCAGTGGACCAATGGATGGAGAAATACAAGGATTAGAAACATAAAAAGATCAGAAAAAACCCTTCTAATTTCACGGTCAACAAACGGGCGTCATTGACGGAGGATCAAAACTGTCCAACGATAATAACAGTGGGCTAACTAAGTGGCAATTTTTTATTATGGGAGGAATGAAAAGTGTCAATGCCCCAATAATCTAGGACCAAAAATGGCCATTAACTCTTGTATTCCGTGGAGTCCACAATGAATAAATATAACAATAACTTAAATATTGTCAATTCGTATATCTTTTAGGATTTCTATTACCACATTTAATTATTTCAAATTTACCATAATTAAAATAATTTGACCAATTATAAAGAAAGATTATTAAATAATGACGGGACAATTGTTTAATTAAAAATTTTAAAAATTCATTAATAAAACATAAGGTTCTCATAGTTTTTTCTTAGAAACTCTTTAATAAAGTATTTTTTTTTTTTAGAAATTGGTGGGCCAAACCGCCTACGGCAGTTTGCGGTGGATAGATCTCGAAAAAATACGCGATTTCAAAAAAACACATTTGTCCAAAAACGGACAACGGTGTCAAAAGTTATGCCTTGCCGAACTTTTGACACTTTACAACTTTAAAAAAAATATAAAAATTAAAGGCCGGTTCAGCCGGCGAGGCGGCCGCTGCGGCAGCGACACGATTTTTGCAACACTGATATATAAAATAAATATAGATTAGAATAGGAATAGTATTACACATTTTATAAATATTACAATAAAATTTTAACCCAGAACTATTGTAGAAATCAATATAAATTATTGTAGAAATCAATATATTTTATTAGGAAGAGAGCTTTTTTAGGAATTGGGCGGGAAGTTAAAATTTCAGGATTTTGTTTTTATATATAGTATAGATTGTATTACACTATTTTATAATATTAGAATAGAATTTTAACGCAGAATTATTGTCACGAATGGAAAAGTAGAAATCAATATATTTTATTAGGAAGAGAGATTTTTTAGGAATTGGGCGGGAAGCTAAAATTTCAGGTTTTTGTTTTTTTATATATAGTATAGATTTTGTTATCTGAAACCTATTATATCAATTTATTTATACACTAAAATATTTTATATTTTCATAATTGAAAATTTTATGTTTTTCTTTAATTATTTAATATAAATATAATTTTGATCTAAATAATAATATTTTATAATAGAAGGTAGGTTTTTATGTATTTTAAATTTAATTAAATATATTCTCAATATTGATCTTGTTTAAAAAGTTTCAATGAGATATTTGAAATTTTATAATTTATTTTAATAATATAAATTTTTAAAAGGAAAACCGTGGACAAAAAGATTTAAAAATAAAACAATTCTACACTATAAATATATGATGCAACACTATTCATCCACACCATTTTGGTGTAGAATTTGATACGATGTCTTATCATATTTAACGACTTACATTAAGATTATATATATATATATATATATATATATATATATAATATATATTATATATATATATATATATATATATATATATATATTAAAGCAAAATAACATAGGTCAAAAAGTTCCCGCCCAAATGAAACGCTGTCGTTTCCATTATACGGGAGTAATAATTGAAATGCGTAAGAATCCAGGTGAGACCGTTCAGTTACCGAAGAGTTTACAAAAAAAAAAAAATGTTTCCTTTTATTTTGGCTTACAAAATCAATTTCAACCAATCAAACTAAAGACCTAATTTGAAATAGGTTGGTCTCTGCGAATTCCGATAAGCTA
>VALG01008521.1:0-10696 GCA_009835305.1 Ipomoea purpurea | reverse complement strand
AGACCAACCCCACATGCCACGGGCCAGTGTAGAGGGCTCTCCAGACTTTCCAAAATGGCCCACTGGCATAAAGTGATTCTCCAAAATGGGAAGTCATGGGTTTCAAGCCTAAGCCTTAGACTCGTTACACTTCTGTAGGTGAACAGATACTACATGTAACAGGGTAATTGAATATTGAAGGTGTATAATTTTTGAGGGTGTGTGATTTGTGGGCTAAGGCCCTATTTTGGAGGTGTATCCGTTAGAAAACATTCTGAATACTTTATTTGAGGAGTAACCTGGTAGAAAACGTCATGGGTTACTAGGAATGATTTACTACTTTCTATGCACACTGAAGGTAGTGGTTTTGATTCCACCTTCTTAAAGTGGGAGTTTTTTGTGGTGTCTAGTGGAGGGTTGATGTTCACCTAGGCTTTCACTAAGATGATTTCTCTCCTCCACTAATGTAATTTGAATTCCTCCATATGTATATGTGATACTTGGAAATACTTTAAGAAATGTATATAGATTTCTCCCTACTTATTATATATATATATATATATATATATATATATATATATATATATATATAATATATATATATATATATATATATACACACACACGCTCGCACACACACAAGATTACTAAAATCTTTCATCTCAATCATGATTCTTGTTTTGAGCATATGGGCGAGTGTGTGAATGCTCAAATGTTATAATATGTGTGAAACCTTTTTCTTAAATGTAAATCTTATATTTTGAATATAAATTTTTTTTCACATAAAGTTAAGAAGTGTAATTATTTTACAGGGCCAGAATGGTTCTTATTTAGTATTTTTATTTTAATATTGTGCTCGCCTTTATATATTTTGAACTTACTCCCTTTTCAGGTCTGGAGTAGTGCTTGCCTTAAGAGAGCGAAGTAATGATTTTGGGTCTTGTAGAACCCGTAGTGATTCCTCATGCAGAAACTTGACCTTTGAGACATTGATGTTGCTTTTATGCATTCTGTTTAGAACGTAGCTATAGAATCCCCTTATTTTGGCATGTATGGATTTGGGGTATTGTAGAACCCGTATTTTGAAATTTATGTTTTGGTGGAAGCTAAGCCTTACATCTATTCGTGTGAGGATATGTTTGGCGGCAACACTCTCTTCTTTTAAGGGGTTTTAATATTATGATTGGATGGATGTTATTTTAAAAATATTTATGTCATTTAAATTAGATGTTTTTTCCTTATATTTTGCTGTTAGAATTTGGAGGTGTTATATACATCTAACATGTGTTTAGATTATTTACTTGTTGAAAGTACATTTATACTAATATGTTATTAATCATTTGGAAAGTGCAATATATGAAAGGGGCTATCAAAATGATGTTGTGCACACAAGTGAGTCTTACCATGATGAATTCCACGTCAAATTTGCGAATGTTAGGGCTCATGCCTATCTCTACTGGTAAGACCACTAACCCCTCCGTCTCCACTGAATCACCTGTAAATCCAGAGAGTGGAGTACGTACTTCTTTGAGCTGGTTCCTAGGTATCCCTAACTTGGTGAATGCATCGTAATACATCACATTGACTGAGCTTCCCGTGTCGACTAAGATGCGGCGGACAATAACATTGTTGATGTCCATCTCAATCACAAAGGCGTCATGATGGGGTAAGGGGGCCTCTGGGAGGTCATCATTAGAGAAGGTGATGGCCTCCTGTCTCTGTTTCTCTTCTCTAGGAAGACTCACCACTTCTCCCACGTATAGCTCCCGCCTCCACTTCTTTCTTTCCGCAGGCGTGTCACCCCCTGCGGGTCCACCATAGATAAAGTGTATGGTGTTTTTCTTTTGTCTTCTGGGCGCCACCTCGATTTCTTTATCGCTATCATCCTGCTTAGATATTTAGTCGTGTTCTATTTTTTTCGAGGTGGACGGCTCGGTGACATCCTCATTCCTCCAGACATTTTTTGGTGGATTGTGTTGCGGCTGTTGTTGCTGCTTGGATCGCTTGACAAAATGTCGGAAGTATCCTTGCTGGATGAGTTCTTCTATTTGTCTCTTCAAAACGTGACACTCATCCGTATCGTGGCCGACTTGCCTGTGAAACCTGCAGTATTTTGTTTGGTCTGCCTTTGGGGAGACCATCATGCACTCCTCGGGAAATTCTACCATTCCCATCTCCTCAGAGTTAAGAATGACACTGACGGGATGGGTAAGAGGAGTAAAATTACGCAAGGGGACCAAGCGAGGCCATTCGTGGTCTCGGCCTTTCCCTGCGGTCGGGTGGTCGAGAGTGGTGCCTGGCTGGGCGGACCAGCTTTCCCAGCTTCCCACCTTTCCTGCCATCCTCTTCGTCCTTCTTCTTCCTGTCGACGTCCTCTGCTTCGGCATAGCGGCTAGCCGTTCTCATCAGATCTTCGTAAGAGCGGGGGTGGTGGGCGTTCAGCTGCTTTTGGAAATACCCTGATCTTAAGGCATGGACAAATATCGGGATCGCCGCCTTGGAGTCGAATCGTAGAGATTATTGACTTCCTTTTTCCATTTTATCAGGAAGTCTTTGAGGCTCTCGCCTCTATATTGCTTCACTACACAGAGGTGAGAGAAGGGTTTCTTACGCTGTACGGATGTATGCTACCAGAAAAAGTATGTCAGGAGGCTCTTGGACAACTCTCCAAAATTTTGGATCGACCCATCCCGGGATGGTGTTGAACCGGTCTTGGGCCGCTCCATCCAGGGTGAACAAGAACGCTCGGCACATGATGGCGTCCCCTGCCCCGATCATTACCATAGCAGCCTTGTACCTCGTCATGTGGACACGTGGGTCAGTGGCCCCCGTGTACTCCTCGATGGCTGGCAACCTAAAGTCCCTCGGCAAAGGTACGTCCACGATGCTTGGGGAGAATGGTGCTGCCATCTATACCTCGGGTTCCGGCGACTGCTCCCGTGCCTCCACCTTTCTTGCAAACTCCTCGATTCTTCTTTGCAGCCTCTCGACCAGGGCCGACTCGTCAGAGTACCGGCGCGGGGCCGGCTGCCGTTCCTCCAAGTGTCAGTGTGGAACCCGGTCATCAACGCGTCGCTTCCCCGCTGAGTGTCGACGCGAAGCCGGCCCTTTGACGCGTCGCTCCTCGAGTGTCGATGTAAGGCCGACTCATCAACGTGTTGGCATGGGGTCGGTTCCCGAGACTCGCCCACCTCCTCTGTAGGTGATCTCTCGGCTTCTCTGTTTTCGTGTTGGCGAGGGCCTCTGGTAGAGGACCCCTCGGCCCGTGATCCTAATCTTTGCCACACGAGCGCCCTCCGTCCCAATCGTTCTGGTGCAGATTGGGAAGTGCCTGGTTGTCGTCTGGCCGGTCCACTTCTTTGGGTCTCCACCCCTATTTCCTGGGCCGCGACGGGGGCACTTGCCTTGTAGTCCCCCACCACTTGATTTAGCGCTGCCGTCACTGCTTTTGCTGAATGGTCGCCTAGAGGTTCACGACTTGGTTCGCCCCTCCATTGTTGAGTTGGTCTCGGAGGTCCCTCCATTGTTGAGTTGGTCTCGAAGGTCCCCGGGCCTCCCGTTGTTGAGCTGTTCTCGGAGGTCCCCTCCGCGATTGTTAGTGAGTTGGTCCCGGAGGTCACCTGAGGCATTGCCATTGTTCACGTTCCGGGAACCGTTGGAGCTGCGGGACACCATTCTTTCAAGCTCGCTGTTGAAAGAGGAAAAGAGATGTGTCGTTGCCTGCTTGAGTGTTGGACTCAGGCTCTCAATGAAAGCACCAATGACGGTAATAACGTTACCGGTAATAATAATAATATAATAACGCTATGTAAGAGAGTAACAATAGTTGTATTGCTTTGTCTCAGTATAGAAAATACAGTGTGTTTGTCCAGAGTATTGAACATGTCCCCTTTGCTAGCTGAGGAGAGCACCATTTATACTAGAGTCCTAACGGTAACAACATGGGACATAAATGGGAGCCTAAGCCTTTAATTCTCTCTCATCAATGGGGCTTCAATGCTGGCTTCAATGACAGTAAAGGTGGCACCTGTTGGAATTCCTAACCGTTGGAGTTCTGCCCGTTGGGTTCCCATGTGATGCTGAGTCAGGTGCCCATTTGTGATCCGGGTCGGGTGATAGCCATATTATCCTGTCAGGTAAAAAAGAGAGATTAAAATTTAACTGTCTAGGTCAACTAAGATAGGGCTAACCATTGCTTGAGTAGTACGATCAATTTTCCTCTTACACACTACATAAATCTTTAGTTTTGATGAAAACAATTATTAATTCATCAAATACAGAAATAAAAACAAAGATATTTCTAATCCAGACCAAAATATGTAACTGTCACATTTATCACATCATTTCCCAATCAATTTCAATTAGAAACACGTGTGAGTGACTTACCACACTTTGGAAATTGTAAAATAAAATATAAAAGAAGAAAAGAAAAAAATTGGGTAATTAAAGGCAAGATGGGAGGTGAAAAATAGCCAAAAAGAGAGATTGAGATGCAGCTGTCTATGCCAAGTTGCCAACTGTATAACTTATCCAACATTAATTTTATCTTTTTCATTGTTATTTATTATTTTAAGAAAGAAATTATTATTGCCAAATATGACGAATTATAATAAAACTTCTTTTAATAAAAAGTAATTTGCTAATAAATATCAACCTATTAAATTCCAATTTAATCCAGTCACTAAACAAAACTTTCTCATTTAAATATGTGGAGAATTATTTCATTTTTTAGTCACTCAATTTTAGTAGCAATTTTACTTTTAATCGTAAACTTTATTTGCTTCTATTTCGGTCTCAACTTTAAAAAAATTTCTATTTTAGGCATAAATATCAAAAATCTATTGTAGAACCTGTTACTAACTTTATTTTAAAATTGAGAATTTCGAATGGGCTTGGGCCGCCTCCACAGACCTTGGCTCCTCAACTATATATTTACACACCTAAACTACGGATCCTAAAAGCTAGTCAGTGTTCATTTTATTTCCGTCGTCTATCACATCGTGTAAGATGGAGAAAATGAAAAACCCAACTAAGGATCAAGAGGAAGATCGATTTTCTAGCAACAAAAAGATCAAACACACTCATACTTTTGAACTTCATGATTTTCATATCACTCAAACTATAGGGAATGACGACAAGGAGAAAAAGGTAATATATGTGAATTATTCAACACATTCTTAGTTATTTATTTATTTATTTTCACATAAAAACAATTGTCATAGAGAATCTTTATCGAGTTTTCTTTTGATTTTGGAAGTTTTAAATGGTATATCTATCATGTAAGATAGTAGGGTTTAAGTTGGAGTATGTTGTGTTTGAATATGTGGATTTTTGTTTGTAGATTTTTGGTGGCATCCTAGATTAGAGAAACTTTATCAAGTTTTTACTTATTTTTTGTTGTGAAGTGGTAGATCTAGGATTTAGAGGTTAGGGTTAAAGTTTGAGGCTAGGGTGTTGACATATATATGTGGTTTTGTGTTGAAGATTTATTGATGGTCAGGTAGGACTAGAGAAGCATGGTAGAGTTTTTCACACAATTTTTTATTTTATTTTTTTATTTTTATTTTGGTAGTGTGATGCATCTAGAACGTTAGAGAACACGGTAAAAATTTTAGGATATGTTATTGAAAGATGTGGGTTTTGGATTATAGATCTATTGGTTGTCATGGAGGATTAGGGATTAGGGTAAAAGTCGAAGAAAGTTGTGTCGAACACAATGTTTGTTTTAGATTACAAAATCTAAGTAGTAGCCATGGACGATGCAAAGGTTACTTGAACATTGAAGGGATGGAAAGGTAGTTGTTTTGGGACTAGATTAGCGTGTTAGGGTGATGATGAGAAATTTATTTTTAAGAGAGGGTTGTAGGATGATTGCGTTGGGTAACCTATATAGATGCTGTTCGAAATGGTTTCTAACATTTTGGGCTACAATTGTTGTAGAAAAGTTTGAGTTGTGACCCGGGGTTGTTCTTTCCACATCGTTTTATATTGTTGTTTTTTTATTCTACGGGATACTTTTATTGTTGACTTGCATGATACATCATTTCTATTTGGTTATCTTGTGTTTGATATTTATTTGTAATGTTGTGTATCTATTCACTTTATGTCTTTTTATAAAATTTTATCATGTCAACAAAAAAAGAAAATAAAAAAGAAATATCCAAACAAGAAACTTATTAATAGTAGTAACGTTTTCCTTGATTTGGCATTTTGAAGTTGATTCCACCCGATGTTTGTCAAGCACTTGGGAAAGTTGTTAGGTGAGATTGCAACTTTGAGCGACCGTCAGGTCATAAATGGAGGGTTCACATACATACGGAGAGAGATGGCGCATATTTTAGCAACGGTTGGAGAGACATTTTATAAGGACAATGATCTTGACATTGGTCAAGTTGTACTCTATAAATATGTTTGGATTCATGAACTTTGATGTCAAAATTTTTAACAAAGATGGACTGGAGAAGATGTGGGACTTTTGATGTTATTCAAAATGTTAAGGAGAAAGTGATCATGATGATCTTCCAACCACTCGAGGTACATATTTATGAATTTAAAAACTTCAATTCTAAAAATAAATATTTTTGACAACTATGGTATTACCTCATTTATGAATTTTAAAACAAATTATTTAGTACAAAAATAATTATAGGACTGTTTTATGATTTTACAAACCTTGTATATTATTAATATTTGAAACCAAAAATCTATTTTAGACTAGATTATGAGCCCGAACTCACGCTCACACTATTTTATAACAACAATGTAATTTTATTAAATCTAATAGCCCAATATCTCAGCCCAACCCACTCAATCTTGATCCTAGAATATTCCTTGAATCTTGGAAACAAAAACAAATGCATCTCATCCGACCAAGGGTTTTGTGCCCCACTATAATTGTTAATATAGTCGTTTCGTTTCCTCAATCCCCTCTCTGTTTCCTTTGCCTAAGATGAAGAAAACCAGAGCTTTGCTTAGTCTGAGTTGTATTGTATGTAAGCTTCCTTCACTTCTTCTTCATTTCATCTTCAGTCCATATGCTTATCTTGTATTGAGACTTGTCTTTGTGTTGTATCTGTCTGGTGGGTAGGGTTAAAGGAGGTGGAGTAGTAGGAGATCAGACTTGAAGCATTTGGGGATTCTTGCTTTGAGGTGGTAGCATTAGAAAGTAAGGATCCATGCCTGTTCAATGTGTGTGTGTGAGAGAGAGAGACTTATCTGAAGAAGAAAATGTGTTTTGTACGACGTAATAGGTTTTTGGCGTTGTATTTTGGCCTGAGAATCACCGAAGAAGACAACTTTGTAAGCTGTCATTGAGCACACAGGACTAGCCATGTGTCCAGTAAACCCGTAGGCCCAACCCCACATGCCACGGGCCAGTGTGGAGGGCTCTCCAAGCCTTTCAAAATGGGCCACTGGCATAAAGTGATCTCCAAAATGGGAAGTCATGGGTTCAAGCCTAAGCCTTAGACTCGTTACACTTCATTAGGTGAACAGATACTACATGTAAACTGGGTAATTGAATATTGAAGGTGTTAATTTTGGAGGGTATGTGATTTGTGGGCTAAGGCCAATTTTGGAGGTGTATCGTTAGAAAACATTTTGAATACTTTTTTTGAGGAGTAACCTGGTAGAAACGTCATGGTTACTAGGACGAATTTACTACTTTCTATGCACACTAAAGGTAGTGGTTTTGATTCCACCTTCGTAAAGTGGGAGTTTTTGTGGTGTCTAGTGGAGGGTTGATGTTCACCTAGGCTTTCACTAAAATGATTTCTCTACCTCCACTAATGTAATTTGAATTCCTCCATATGTATATGTGATACTTGGAAATACTTTAAGAAATGTATTTATATTTCTCCCTACTTATTTTATATATATATATATATATATATATATATATAGTATATACTAGTATAATATCCACACACACACACGCTCGCACACAAGATTATAAAAAATCTTTCATCTCAATCATGATTCTGTTTTGAGCATATGGCGAGTGTGTGAATGCTTAAATGTTATAATAAGTGTGAAACCTTTTTCTTAATGTAAATCTTATATTTTGAATATAATTTTTTTTTTCACATAAAGTTAAAAAGTGTAATTATTTTACAACGCAGAATGGTTATTACTTAGTATTTTTATTTTAATATTGTGCTCCCCTTTATATATTTTGAACTTATTCCCTTTTCAGGTTTGGAGTAGTGCTTGCCTTAAAGAGAGCGAAGTAATGATTTTGGGTCTTGTAGAACCCGTAGTGATTCCTCATGCAGAAACTTGACCTTTGAGACATTGATGTTGCGTTTATGCATTATGTTTAGAACGTAACTATAGAATCCCCTTATTTTGGCATGTATGGATTTGGGGTCTTGTAGAAACCCGTATTTTGAAATTTATGTTTTGGTGGAAGCTAAGCCTTACATTGATTCGTGTGAGGATTTGTTTGGCGGCAACACTCTCTTCTTTTAAGGGGTTTTAATATTATGATTGAATGGACGTTATTTTAAAGATATTTTATGTCATTTAAATTAGATGTTTTTCCTTTATATTTTGCTGTTAGAATTTGGAGGTGTTATATACATCTAACATTTGTTTATATTATTTACTTGTTGAAAGTACGTTTATACTAATATTTATTATTCATATGGAAAGTGCAATATATGAATAAGTTTTTATTATTTTAATTTTTCTGCAGCACATGGCGAAGGGGCTACCATATCATGAGACGTTTTCCAATTCAACAAGAAAGCCAAGATTGTTTTAAGAATTTTGAAACAAAATGTTTGGGATAGTGAAAGTTCACTGAATGTTGAATGGATGTTCATTTATTAATGTTTTTACTTTTGTGGTTGCAATTACTCCGTAATTCTTATCAATTGCTTTGAAAATCAACTTGTCGCTGAGAACTCTGAATGGCATAGGAAATTTTGGTACAATTTTGAGTAGTCTAAATGGGAATGAATGTGATGCCTAATTTCAATAAGATAAGATCATAAGGGATGAAGAGTTGCTAATAGAATAAGTTCATTAGAAAAATGATTCTTTATTCATGAAAAAATCCTGATATTAAATGAATTATATAGTGAAGTTTTATTGAGATTGGTGAAATTCTAGTTTTATTTATTTATTTATTTTAATTTATAAGGGTATTTTGATTAAAAAAAATAAAAAACTCTTTATTCTCCAATATGTTGATTGAAAATATTTTTAAATTGTTCTTTATTAATAAAAAAAAAATTTAGGGTTTCGACGAAAAGTAACCACCCATGCATGGTCTTCGGTTACTTAATCTGTGGTAAGTATTGTTAAATTTGAAGAAAAATTTATCATTTCAAGTTCTTCTTCCTTATAACTTAAGTGGTACGGTGGGCATCAGTAGTGAACTTAAACAAGTTCAAAAGCTAAAAGTAGTTTATTTATGCAAGTATGGAGTACTCTATATATTCAGGTTTCATCCAACACAAGTTCTACAACAAGGAAACGCCACTAAGTGTAAGGATATGGAAACAATTTGAAGTTGTGTAACTCCCGACAAATAATAATTCGAGGCGCTAGTTATTGGGTGTGCTCCACAGAAAGGTTCATATTATGGGGAAAGTGGAACTTTGTTTTAAATGAAAATAAAAAATAAAATCAATGTATAATTTGCATTAGTAAAAATGAGTGATCTGAGTAATATATATAGTATATATATATATATATATATAAGCGGGGTAAGGTGCAGTGTCTTACGTGCGGTTTATTTCTTACGGTGCGGCAACACCAATAGTTCAAACCAAATATGCACCATCAACATTAGGAATATACACCACACAAAACAGAGTAAACAGAGCCCTGCAGTCACCAAACACACACCATTAGGTGTGAGTAAAAACACCATACACTGTTCGGAAATACACCATTGGGGGTGGTGAGTTATATGTGTATTTTTTTTGAGTCTGTGGTGTATGTTGTGAGTCTGTGGTGTATTTTGTGATGTTTATTACATTTCATTGGGGTGTGTTTTTATTACATTGTTGGTGCATATTGTTAACACTGTTGGGTGTATTATGGAATTTGACCACACCGCCGCAAGGTAAGACCCGCCGCATATGAGCGCTCTTCTATATATATATATATATACATAGAAAAGCGCTCATATGTGGTCATGTCATTAGGTATGGTCATGTGGTCGTATCTGTGTCGTTGAATCAGTTTAATTAACGACAGTGGTAATTCTGAGAATTTTTCGCGCATTTTGGTAAGTGGGGGTGTTATGGTAATTACAGTAGCCATTATAGCGGGCGGGTTCCAGAATACACCAACAAGTGTTGACAACATACACCAATAGTGTAAGTAAACACACCCACAGTAAAACAATGTCAATGGTGTAATCCCGTGTTATGGTAACTACAATGACCATTTCTAGCGGCCGGGCTTCCAGAATAGCACGAACAGTGTTGACAACATGGCACCAAATAGTGTAATAAAACAAAACAATCGTGATTGCCCCTATTCCGTGTTTTATGACGAGTATACTTTGTAGTTCGCAGGGTAGGAAAATGTTCGCGAAAATATCTGAAAAATCTGATTTAAAATATGATTCATTGGATCTAATCTAAATCTAAATGGCTATAATGGTGACCATATGAACGCACACCTAACAACAATGAGCCACAATGTGAATCACTCCTCTATATATATTGTCAAGTTATACGGCCATTAGATCTAGATAGAG
>VALG01008519.1:0-11447 GCA_009835305.1 Ipomoea purpurea | reverse complement strand
TTTTTTAATTTGTCTTCGTTAGATGAATAGAGGTCTGATTACAATAAAAATATTTAAGTCATATCTAACTTGAGTACAATTATTGTTACCATCTGTCCATAAAAACATTATTTATTGTTTAAAAAGATAAAAATTATTATGCCGCGTGCGTGTTAGAATAATGAAATTATTAATGCAAAGAATATGTTTAAATTTTATGATGATCTTCTTGTAAGCTAATGATATTGTGCCTCTAGATTCTCTTGATAAGTCATAATAATTAATTAAGGTTACTTGTAAAGACCAAAATCTTATAGGAATTTATGTTTTTTTAGAGCATCGTTGGATCATGGGAGAAATGGTGGGAGAATCTATTGCTTTTGATGTTCTATAAATGTCGATGATGGCAGAGAGGGAGAACAAGAGAGAGTAATGAGGTGGGGAGCGATCTGCAAAGGTTGGGATATTACTCTGTCCAAGAAAGAAAAATTATATAGGTATTGGAGGGAGAACGAATAGGGGAGAAATGACATGCTATATATATATTATATATATATATAGTTTATCAGTTTTGATTTTTTTTCCTCCTTCCACATTTTATCTCTTTCCTACACTCTCTTGCATTCTCCTCTTAATATCCCCAACTGATAAGGATGCTCTTATTGATCATTTTATTCGGCAAAATATGGCCTAGAAGATTCTAGTTTAAAATATCATTGTTTAGTATAACCTAGCTACTATTCACAAATGTTATCCTGCATATCGGATAGTTATGCTATGCATCCGTATGCACCATGCATGGTGCATAGGATGCAAAAACGACGTCCTTTTATATGACGTCCCCTTAAATATAAAATAAAATAGATTCATTTCCAGCAATAAGCATTTTGTTGTTCATTCATTCGTGTCTTCATAGTTATGGAATTATAGTTCATCGATATGAATTATTAGTTCAACGATTATGGAATTATAGTTCATCGATTCTGAAATTTTAGTTCATCCCATTCTGGATTATAGTTCATAGCATTCTGAATTTTTAGTTCATTCTGGAATTTTATTTAGATTCTGGACCCCGATTATATGTCATTTCGATTATGGAATTATAGTTCATCGATTGTGAAATTTATTAGTTCATTCCGATTCTGAAATTTTAGTTCATATGTTGTTGCTGGAATCGAACCCTGAATTTTTTTTTTTTTAAGGGGAGACACGCATTTTTAATAAAACGACGTGTTTTTTGCATCCGTATGCACCATGCATGGTCATACAGATTGCACAGATAAATTTGCCGCTGCATATCACACCGAGAGTGATTCCAACAGGTCTACTCATTCGTCCAATAGATCATATCAAATTATCAACCTGACATGATCATCAGATTCTAGTCTTATTATAATGTAGCAAATCCGAACACTACTCGTAAATGTATGATCGAGAGAAGTTAGTATAAAAAAATATAATGGGGATGCTTTTTCATATATACTTGTTGATGGTCTTGTAAAATGGCAATGTATTCAAGAAATTAAACTGGTGTGAAGAACAACGAATATAATCTTTTAACTGAAGGAAAAAAAAAGTAACAAAATTAGTAATAGTATAGAAATAGCTTCGAATGCAGCCCTGTCAAGCTACAAGGACTCCGAGTTGGGCTCTGAAGGCAGCCCTGGTCAACTACAAGGACTCCGAGGTGTTCATCAAAGATGTGAAGGCTCACCTCGCCGAGCATGCGGTGGAGACCTTTGGGAACCTTCTACGTGACCCCGTTGGGAAAGGGCTCGTGGCTATGCAGGGGTTTGCGGGTGTACAATGTGGGAGGAGTATGTGATGCAGCGTAGGGTTCAGCTTGTGATGATGTCCCTTTGGAGCAGATTCACATTGAACCCGTTGGCGTTGAGGCTCTCCTTCAGCCGGGCGATGGGGAAACGTGGCTCATCGTATGGCGATAGGCGAGGTCGGACCTCGTACCGCCCCTAGGGTGCACCGCCGAGGTCGACCCGAAAAACTCTTTCAAGAGGTCGGTCGAGACCCCCTCGAGAGGTCGGTCGAGACCTCCTCGAGGTTCGGCGGGGACTTCCTCGAGAGGTCGGCGGGACCCTCCCCGAGGGGTCTGCCGGGAACCTCCTCCAAAGGTCGGCGGGACCTCCTCAAGGTCGGCGGTGACCTCCCGAGAGGGTCGGCCGGGACCTCCCCGAGATGTCGGTCGAGACCTCCTCGAGAGGTCCCGGCGGTGACCCCGAGGTCGGAGGTGACCTCCCCGAGGAGGCGGCGGAGACCTCCCAGAGAGGGTCGGACCGGGACCTCCCCGAGAGGTCAGCGGGGACCTCCTCCGAGAGGTTGGCGGGGACCTCTTCGACGAGGCTCGAAGACCTCGTCGACGAGTCCGGCAGGACCTTCCCTAGAGTTCGTCGAGACCTCCTCGACGAGGTCGGCGGGGACCTCCTCGAGAGTTTCGCGGACCTCTCGAGAGGTCGTCGGAGACTCTGTCGGAGAGGTCGGCGGAGACTCCCGAGGAGTCGCGGGGGGACCTCCCCGATGAGGTCGTCGAGACCTCCTCGAGAGGGCTCAGACGAGACCTCATCGGAAAAAGTTTCTCCAAGACCTCCTTGGGAAGTCGCTGGAGACTCTGCCGAGTGGCGAATGGAGTCGGACTTCAGCGCTCTCTTAGGTAGCCGCATCGACCCCAGCCACCATACTGTTAGGCCGTTAAGTTCTTCCGTTTGGGGTTTGGTATTACGAGGTCGAACCTCGTACCCCCTTCGGGTGGCCCTTCGACTCCATTCATGGGACTAGGGCCGTAAGCTTTCCGTTCGGGGTTGGTACGTCGGAGGTCGGACCCGTGCCCCCTTAGGTATCTAGAATTGGTTACGCCTGTTCGCGATATGGCGAGGTCGCAGAGCCTCATACCGCCCCTAGGACTCTTAGCGATCTTCGGGATCGAGGTCTCAAGACTCGCCGTTCCCGAACCCTTCCCGTTCGGAGGTACGCGGAGAGGACCTCGTACCACTCGTTTTGGATTAAGGTTGCGTTACGCCCGCTCCGGCGATCGGTCGAGTCGACCTCATACGCCCTAGACGTCTTAGCGATTCTTGGGCATGGAATCTCATGACTCGCGTCCCGAACTCCTTGCGTGTTTCGGGTCGAGGTATCGCGTCGCTCGTGAGGACGGATCTTCGTACCTAGCCCTAGGAGGGTGTCAAGTTGCTTCTACGCTGCCGTCCGGCTGATATGGTTGATTCGTCGGACTCATACCGCCCCGGCGGTAGCCTAGACTCTTGCTTATGTTTGTTCCTTTGGTTTATGTTGTCTCCTATGACGGCTGTTCCTGTAATTTCTCTTCCGTTCTGACGGTACGTGAGACGGACCTGCGTACCCACCCTTAGGGCGTTAAAGTTTGTGTTACGCCCGTCGACGTATGCTGACGTCAGACCTCATACCGCCCCCGTAGGACGTCTTAGCGTATTCCTTGGGATGGAGTCTCAGTAGACTCCGCGTTTCCCTAATCCTTCCGTTCGGAGGTAGCGCTGATCGAGGACGAACCTCGTACCACCCCTAGGGCGTTTAAGGTTGCGTTGCGCCCGTCCGGCGACAGGTGAGGTCGGACCTCATGTCGCCCCTAGGACGCCTTAGCGATTCTTGGGATGGAGTCCAACGACCCGCGTCCCGAATCCTTCCGTTCGGCGGTAGACGAGGGGCGGATCTGCGTTACCCCGCCGGCTAGGGGTGCGTTACTGATCTAATGTGGGGTTCGTCGGGTCTTCCGTGACAGCGGCGGTCATGTCCGGCGGTCTCCGACGCCGGGTCGTCCTTAGGCAAGGCCGATCCAAGTTGATCCAACCTGCGCCGGGCGACCTAGGGCAGGCTGAGCCTTGGTTCCGAGTGCCGACTCTGTGCTGTGGGATGTTTGCCCCAAGCCGGGGAAGAGGATAATTGTTCAACAACCTCATTATTCCATTGCGAGTGTAAACAAACGATTATTGTCGGGGACCCGGCCTTGTATTGGCGAGGGGATAGCCGTACAAAAGAATTTCTATTGGTAAAACTTCAGCAAGTGCTCCGATTTCCACACCCTGTCTACCACCTTGCCCGATGTGGTCCTTAGCTTGTAGCTGCCTGGTCGTACTACGGCTTCAATTACATATGGTCCTTCCCATTTCTTTGCAAATTTGCCTCCATCTTGGGGTCGGCTCGCCTCCCTCTTCCAGAAGACGTAGTCGCCAACCTGGAAGTAACGGGGTCGGACTCGGTTGTCATTGTACGTTTTTGTTTGACGCTAGTAATTTTCTGCAGACCATGACCTCCTCCCTTCTGTCGTCGATGAGGTGGAGGTCGGCGGCGTGGTGTTCCTCATTGAGGTTGGGGTCGTATATTGCAACCCGATAGGATGTATCGCGGCTTAGGTGGGGGCCCGCGCTTCGAACCCGTATGCCAACGCAATGGTGTCTCCCCGATGGCTCTTCTTGGGGTGGTGCGGTATGCCCATAGGACGGTGTCCAGCTCCTCCACCCATGTTCCTCCGGCTGCGTCCAGGTTTTTTTTTTATGCCGTCGACTATATTTGTGGCGTTCTCCACCTGGCAGGTCGGGCACCCGGGCGTACTCCGCGCACTCCTTGGCCATCTTTGGCCAAAAGTACCCTTGCAATAGGGCCCTCCTCGCCATGGCAAAGGCTCCTTGGTGTGCAACGCAAGTGCCCTCATGTATCTCCTCTTTGACGGACTTGGCTTCGTCCGGGTACAGGTATCGGATGAGGGTGCCGTTATAGGACCTTTGTAAAGGGTGTCCCCAAGGAGGACGTATGTTGGTGATCTCCTCTTGACCGCCTAGCGGCTGCCTCGTCTGCTGGTAGGGTACCGTTCTCTTATACTCGAGGTGGTCCAAGCATGGGGGACGCGTCTGTATGGGAGGACGGGTAGGCCTCCAGGCTGGACCTCTGGAGGTCTTCAATCCGTGCTATCTTGGAGACATGCTCTGGGGTGCCGAGCCGAGCTTGGAAAGCAAATTCCGCGCCCCTCCGTTTGACTTCGGGTGGGTACCTGCAAAAAATTTCGTAGAGGTCAATTTGACCGAGGACCTGGAGCACCAGTCACGGTATCTTTCCTCATTCTTCTCCTCGTTGCCTTCAAATTCACCGTCACCTTGTCCGACCACTGTTCGGAGTCGCACGCACCCTTATTTTGGAGGCCTCAGACCCCAATTGGCCAGCTTGACCACCCAGTAGTGCCTCGTATTCAGCCTCATTGTTGGCAGGCTTAAAAGTGGAAACGAGGGCGTAGTTTAGGCCCGGAAACCCCTCCGGTTACGGAGTACCAACCCCCTCGCCACACCTTTTTGGGTCGACGAGCCACTCGTTGGACAGGGTCCACATCATCCTCATCGCTCCATGCTATTCGGCGCCTCGCGACGCGGTGCACTTGACTTATGAAGTTCGCGGAGCGCCTTGCCCCTTGATTGGACCGGTCAAGTTAACTGGACATTTCATATTGTCTCAACCGCATAAGCACCATTTTGACAAACCTGCTTGCGACCTCTGAGGCCTCAATACTGGCCCAATTGGGGTTGGTTGGGAGACCCGTACGGGGTGTTGCTTGGAAGTTAGTTGCCCGAGCTTCTTGGGCGGTTGGGTCCACGAGCGAAGATTTGCTTTCTCGTGGGTGAGTACCTGAGCTCGGCTCCTCAGAGGGCTCTGCTCACGTAACACGGCTTTGTCCCCGCATCATCCGGACCGTACGGAGCTGATTCACGCCTGCGAGATGCCCAAGTACAGGTTACAAGACCTCCCCTTTCTCCGGTTTTTGGCTAGGGGGGTTTAGCGTCATGAGGTTATCTTTGGAGGTCTCAAAGGCTTTTTCCTGGCAATTCTTTCTGACCACTCGAACCCTTGGTTTACTTTCTTGGAGACCCCGAATTAACGGCAAGACCTTCTTCAGCCGGACCTTGATAGGGAATCGACCGAGAAGCTGGCCAGTCGACCAATTGAGCGACTGGACCTCGCGGGGAGGGACCTCGGGAGGTTCCATCCTCCAGGATTGGCCTTGACTTTTTCGGGGTTGGGTTCAAATACCCCTCTTTGAGACCATGTACCCAAGATTTTTCCCCTCTTGTGTACCCCGAAGGTGCATTTTCTTGGGGTTCAAAAACGTTTAAATCAAAATGTTTATAATTGGAAATAATACCTCGGTCAAAGTCGGCTGGTGTAGGGTCGGGGGCCCTCCGTGCTCTTCACAATCCATGTCGTAGACATAGGCCTTGTAAGTTCCAGGGCGAGGACGCTTCTGAACACCTTGGGCACTATTTTCTTTGTGTAACGTGGCTCCCGAGTTCTTTTGAGCCCAACGGTCCATGACCCGATTAGCAAAAGACCCTTCGGGGGTTGGTGAATGCCGTTCTTTCACTTCTTCTTCCTCGTGCATTGAAAATTTCGGTTGGTACCCCGGAAGGCGTCTTAGAACGCTCATGAGTGGCCATCCCGCTGTTTTCGTCCACCAGCTGGTCTATGTTGAGGTAGCGGAAAGGGGTCCTGGGCATGCCTTGTTGGGTCCGTGTTAGTCCACACAACATTCTCCACGGGGTTGGGTTATCGGTACGAGGGACTACGTTCGCAGCCATGGCCGGGTATGTGAACCTTCCCTGATGTGCACCGATCTCGAAGGAGGCGTGTCAAACCTCCTTTTTCAACAAAAACTCCCGTCTATCTGCGGCGACGTAGCGCTTCCTTTGGCTGGACCAGGTTTTGGCTTTTGGGATCCACCGCTAGTTTTGTGCGTGGATTGACTCCCGGCTTTGAGGCCTGGCAATGTCTTCGGGACCCCAAGTGAACCGTCTTTTGTAGGCTGCGGATGACTCAACAAATCGACCCTCGGAGGTCAGCTGGGAGGCCTTGTGCCCACCTTCACCATCCTGTCGGGTCGCTGAGGTCCAGGATGACATCCCCGTCTCCCACCACGGGTTCGCGCGGGGCGCTTCTCTTTCCCGGAGGCCCTTCTCGGTTACTGTGTGCACTGGAAGGTCCTTCCCGTTATTTTGGGAACAGCCTTCATTAAACACTTCAACATGACCTTCTGGTTCCCCTCGCGCGACGCCCACCCCAGCGGGGGGTAGGAAACTCAGGGAAAGAGGTGCATTCCGATAGAGATGACGCACCTGAGGCTCCTCCAAGGCAGGTCTGCTGAGATGGATGTTGTGGGCGCCAGCTGAGCTCTCACCACCACGAACTACACCTTCCCAATGTTCTTGACGTGCGGTGGTTTGGTGGCCGATCTGTACCTTGGAGGGTGATGGCTCCTTTTCGTCTCAATGAAATCCCGGTGAAGCCGAGATAAGCGGGGTCCGAACTTGGAACTGCTCCTGGGATAGCCCGAAGCTGCGTGAAGTGTCATAATACATGAGTTCACGGAGCTCCCCGTTTTTTTTCCACCAGTACACCGGTGGACAATTGATGGTCTTTGGCTCTAAGCTTGATTACCAATGCGTTCCCCGGTGGTAGGGGACACCGTCGAGGTCTCGTCGGTTGAACATTATGGCTCCCTGCGCCTATTCTCATGGGGTGGCTCGGACGGACTCCCTACGTACAGGCTCCGAAGCCCCTTTCCTCTCAGCGGGCGTGTCCCCTCCTTCCGGGCCGCCAAAAATGACATGGATGACTTTCTCTTTTGGCGGGCTGTCCGGCTTCAGTTCTCCTCAATCTTCCGTGAGTTGGCCGGCTCTCTCTTGCGCGTGGCAAGGTAGAAGAGAGAGAACCCGGCGCCTTCCTCTTTCTTCCGACGTGTTTGTCGGGGCCCTTAGCGTGGTCCTGCCCGGACCTCTTTACGTATGCCCCAGGTACCTCTTTTGTATGAGTCCTCGATCTGCCTCTTGATGACCAACATTCGTCAGTGTCGGCCGCGTTGCCAAGATGGAAGCGCAGTACTTCTTCGGGTCGGCCTTGGGATATCTTCAACACTCCTTGGGAACGACACGATGTCCCTAGATCCTTCCGCATGCCAGAGATGACGCTTACGTTATGTGTCACGGATCAGGTGTCGTAATGGCCAGTCGGGGGTACCCTTATCACGTCGTGGCCGGGAAGGACGGCGGTCCTCTTGAGTTTTAGGGCCCTGTCGCCCCGCCCGCGGGCCTTCATCCTCTCCTTCTAATTTCCTCTTCTCTGCTGCCTCTGCGTTGGCGTACCGCGAGGCGTGGTCTATCAATTCGTTACGGTCTTTCGGCTCGTTCCGGCGAGGTCGTTTGGAAAATGACCGACCTGAGTTGTTTGTAAAAGAATAGGATGGCAAGAATTTTTTCGTCAAAAATTTGTCACCGCCATGGCTTCCTTCTTCCATTTACTCAAGTTATCGCCAAAGGGTTACCGACCTTGTTGTTTCAAGGTAAACATTAAGGTCAGCAAAACTGCTTCCGCCGTGTATGCCTGCCCGCGAAGCTGTGACATGAACTTTCTTAGTTGAGGACCGCGAAGGTTGGGGATTGGAGTTATCCGGCAGGGAACCTGAACCATCCTGGGCCTGTATCCATCCAGAATCGTGCAAAACCGCGACACATGATGGCGTCGTTAACCTTGGTCATTATCATGACCGCCTTGTACCTGTTGAAAGGTTCGGTTCCCGGCGGGGTCCGTCGGCCCCCGTGTAAGGGTTTATAAAAGCCGGAAATCTGAAGTCCCTCGGTAGGGTTCAGCCATGATGTCCTCCGTGAAGGTGTGGCCAGGGCGTCGGGGGATCGGGTGATTCGTCACGTGCCTCCATCCTGCGCTGCAATTCGGCGATCTGCCGGTGCAGTTGTTCCATCTCGTCACGCTGGGTGCTCGGGGGTCGGCCTATGGTCTCGCCGAGCGTTCTACTGGTGGGAGAGCTTCCCGAGCCCCGGGGCACGGTTTCGTGGCTTCCGGGACCTCAGTGAACACGACGACTCTTCCTGGGCCTGGCCATGGGTAGGCCGGCCTCGGCCCAGGCGGGTCTCGCGCTTGGCACGCGTGGGCCAACCGCGTAGCAGCGGATGTGGTCCGTTGCCGGCGGGGGCCCGCTTCTCTTCTCGCTGTTCGTGGCCGGCCCCGAGTGACCTCCACGGCGTCGCGCCTCTCAGAGGCCGGGGTTGAGTTGAGATCCACCTCCGCCAGTGCTAACGGGCTCCCGAGGGCGCGGTGAGTGCTGGGTCCACTAGGCGCGTTCGCGGGAAGGTGGAGTTGGGTGGCTTGAATCTTCCCCGGCGCGGGGCCCACCCGCGAGGCGAATATAGATGGTTCCCGCTTGTTCCAGGGATGGCGATCCTCCGGGAGGCGGACCTCGGTTGGCGCGGGGGCGGCGGTCCCGCCGAGAGGGGCGGTTGTTGTGGAGACGACCCCGGAGAGGTCCTCCACAACACCCTGCCGGACTCCTTGATCTGATCTCGGAGGTCCCCCCCCCCCTTCCCCTACGGGCACGGTCTGCGACTCGCCCTTAGTCCTGTTGGAGTTGGTTGACGAGGGAACAGAGTCTCGTGGTGTGGTGCGAACCCCTGCGATTGTGGGTTGTTCGACCGGATCTTTGTCTCATTGCTTGTCATATATGAAGGATAATATATGAGAGCGCTTAATTTGGCTTGTACAAAAACCTCTCAAACATTTTATTATGGATTATATTGAACCCGGGGGTCCGATTATACAACCCGTATATGAAATGAAATATAAAGAACGAATAATAAAATGATAAATTGTATTGGATTGATATAAAAAAGGCTATTAAAAGAGTTTTGGACGTGGTATAACGAGACAAAGGTTGTAAGAACAGTATGAGGATGTTGAAATAGGACACCGGGGGGTGTTTTTATACACTGGGGACCGCGCCGCGGGACTCGCCTCCACGCTGAGGGACCCGTCCTGGAGCCGAGGCGCGGAGCTGGCCAAGGTGTCCGGCCATGGGGCTCGGGCCAAGCCCACGAGCCGAGCCCGTGTGAGGTCGGCCGGCTGCGATCTGACCTCACGCCAGGCCGACCCCCGGGGGTTGCGACCGCCGCCGTAGCCGCCTGGGGTGTGCCGGCCGACCCCGGGGCCCTGAGCCCAATGGTGCCGACCGTGGTGCGAGCCCGTCAGGCGACCCCGGTTGTGCGCCGACCCCGTGGTGTCGGCCGACCCGGGTGCTGAGCCCATGGTGGCGACCCCGGGTACCGAGCCCACTGTGGCGACTCCGGGGTGGTTCGATCACTCCGTGCAGCGTACGTAGCCGAGGAGCCCCGTAACGGTAGCCGAGGACCTCGTGGTAGTAGTCGAGGACCCCGGAGAGGTAGACCCCCTCCATGGTTTGTTCGGCCGCGTGCGTAATCCACTCGGTGTCGGGTGTGATCCGCTCCAGGTCCGTCCGTAATTATTCCATAAATAAGGAAAAAAAAAACTCTTAAAAATTGTTGGTGTATATGCTCTTAGAGGCCCTTTTGTTGCTTTCCCATCAATTAAATTCTTGTCTGATTGTAGAAAATATTTTTTTTTAATAATTGTAGAAAATATATATTGTTGGAAATAATTTTGATGAGAAAATTAATTAACATACAGCATATAAACATGAAATACTAACTAAGACCATTAATTACAAAATGATGAAATAGACAATTAAAGTTTTAGAATAACACGTTCTACTATACCTTCTATGCAATATATTTATATATAGTATAAAATATACATTATGATTTATGTATGCATGAAGAAAGTTCAAATGCGGCGGGATCTTCTCGTGCGGTGGTGCGGCGGAATTTCAAAATACATCAACAATGTTAACAACATGCACCAACAGTTTAAGAGAAACACATTACAATTAAATGCAGAGAAAAATAAAAAAAAAAAACCAAAAAATACACAACAAATCCAAAAAAAATACATCATATAACTCACCACACCCCAATGGTGTATTTTCGAACACTGTATGATGTTTTTACTCACACCTAATGGTGTGTTTTTGGTGATGCGTACCTAATTTTTGTGTGTTTTTGTGGTGCATTTTCCTAACGTTGATGGTGTATATTTGTTGAACTCTTGGTGACGCCGCAACGCTGCACCTAAGGACACCGCCGCACCTGAACTCGTCTCATGTATGCTTACTATAATTAGTAGAATACATTTGGAGACAAAAATATATATGTACAAAAAGCGAAGCACCTTGTGGTCAAATGACGCCTTTTGTGGTTCCCATTGAGGGAAGGGTCACAGGATTGAACTCCGGTAGGTGGGTCTTTGACTCGTTAGGCTGTAAATAGATAGAGAAAGTATATGAACCAAATATTACTGTAATAGAGTCAATAGCATTCAATATATATATTATATTTTAAAGTATAATATATAATATTAATATACTATATATATATATTATATATAATAAACGAAAATTGCCAAAAAAAAAGCAACTACATACACACTTTTTTTTTTTTTGTTAATTTGCAATCATTTTACGTGAGTTGAAAATTTTTGCTTCAATGTTGAAGTGTTATCTGTTATTAAAGTAAGAGACACAT
>VALG01008518.1:0-14427 GCA_009835305.1 Ipomoea purpurea | reverse complement strand
AACGGTGGACCGCAGCCCAAGATATCAATTCTTGACGCAGCCAGCTTCTGAACCGCAGCTCAGGATACCCAATCCGATCGAACCGAATTGGGTGGACACACACACATACACATAGCAAGCACATGCAACCCACATTACACATTGGGAAGGGGAGAAAAACGTATTAACAAAACCTATGCGTGATCCATCAATTTACTAAGAATGTCCTAAGGGGTTCATACTCTTCCACCTAGGTCAACGGGATACCAATTCAACTAGCATGCAATATAATGGATCATAAACCTACGAACGGTACCCGAAATATCAAACTAGACATAGGCACGATAAACGGGATCCGGTTGGGGACACCACGGGGAACGGGGAACATCAAACGGGGAAGCCGGGATCCCGATGGGGATAAATTAATCCAGCGGGTCAGCCGGTGGGTGGGGGCACCGCGGCTGCCCGGGAACGACTGTTCCGGGCAGCGGTCGGGCGGGCAGCTGCCGCCGTCCGGCTGCCCCGCTGCCGGGAAGGGTTTCTTGGCCGGGGGGTAGGTGGCGGGTCCCCTCCCCCCACTGACTCTTACACACTTTACGCCCCGGGAGACCATTGTGTGGAACCCGAAACCATGCTTGACACTTTACAACCAGAATCAGACAAACGTAGACATTAACGGATCAAATACGAGGAACGAACGCACATAACCTATTCATGCTTTTCTAGATAATCACACCAACATGCGATTTCCCCACCCGTACCCAGAAAATTCATACGATGCACCTAGGGTTCTAATCCTTTTTTATACCAACAGAATCCGATTGTCTCTATATTTACGGATTCGGTAAGGATTCACATAGCTCAAGACATCTCAAGCATCCAAGAACGCCAATAAAGAAATTCAACCTAGGGTTAATTACTTTTACATAACAAAGAATAGTTGTCTTCTAATTTTACAGGTTCGTACAAATAATCACATAAGCATCCAGCGCGCATACATTATCAAGAGACGATATAATCATCAAGAACTCCAATACATCAAGGGAACCTTAATTATCAAGAATCTCCCATATCAAGATTATCAAGATCCCCATGGATCATCAATTAAATCAATAATAATCATCATAATCTCAATACCAATAAATATGGGGGAACCCTAAGGGGAAATCATAACTATGAAAATAGGTTTTGTTGAGACATGGGTTTACCTCTTAGCCTTAATTAATTCCTTGGCATGAAGGATCTTTCTTTAAGCTTTCTTGATTTCTTTGATTTCTCCTAAGGGGTTCTTCTGACTTAATCTGGGTTGGCGAGGGTTATATGGTGAATTCTAGGTGGCCCCCTAAGTTCTTATTTATACGACTAGGGATCTATTTAGGGTCTAATCCTAATTGGGATTAGGGGTTGGGTTAGAGATGAGCCCCGGCTAATGGTGGCCTTTTCCCTAATTCTCATTATAGTTTATTCTTTCTCTTGGGCTATTGGTTAATTAATTAATTAGCTTTTAGGGGTCGTAACACGGGGTGTTACAAGGCTTCCCGAATAAAACGTCAGTACGGATTCGACGTTTGAGCACTCAAACGAATGAACTTGGTGAACTAGAGCACAGGGTAGAACACAGTATCAAGAAAGGAGAAGAAGTAGGAGTTTTGGAGCTAGAAAACGTGCAAGTGTGTATATCTATTGTTCTAGTTCAAAAATTTCTTGCTGCTCAACTCCCTTCTATATAGGGTTGCTGGACTTCATAGCATTAAACAAACAAGGCCATTAATTCTAGCCTTGTAACATCAGAAACAGCAAGCCATTATGTGGTACATAAATTCAAATTTTAAAATTGGAATTAAAAGAGATTAATTTCTGTAACTGTTGAATTTAATCCCCCACTGCCATGGTTCGACCCTAAGCCAAACCCTTGCTGTGTCAATTTTGGTATCGGCGGCACACGAGAGCTTAGGCTTGAATCAAGCCTTTTCGATCTCTTTTAGGATTTGATTTGCACACCCCCTCCCTACTCTATGCTATACAATTCAATAGCCTCTAAAAGATTCTTGGGTATAATAGTGGGGCAATTCCTCTTCCCAAACCAATGTAGGACAAAAAGCTCACTTTTCCCTTCATTTTTCCAACTCAATGGGTGTTGCTTTGAGAATTGTAATTTTTCATTTCCTCAATTTAACGTATTAAATAGAATTAAACGACTGAAGATTAGACTGACAGATTCAAAGGTGATGTTAGTCAGTTAGATAGATCGCTGATTCGTTTTGCAGAGGGATAAACTAAAGCAGACAGCAAAAACACACACAAAATGTTTACCCAGTTCGATACAATGTGTATCTACATCTGGACGATCACGAGGTGTCCAAATCCACTAATTCATAATCCAATGTACAAAGGTAGAGGCAATATCTCACCGAAGTGCCCCACACAAGGTACTTACCCAGTCTACACATTATTAGTGGATTGTTGAAGTTGGAGAGCCGTGCATACAGAAGTTCCAATGAAATCCCTTCACTTGGAGAGCTAACTTTGATGCAGTCTACTTCAGTGACGCAGTCCAATGTTGTTCCCACCTGTGTGATCTTAGTGTCCTTTCGTTTAAGCAACGATATCTCTCTCAAGTTCTTCATCATAATCACCAAGAACAAATTTTCTTGAGAAGAGGCATGATAATCAAAGATATGATCTTTTGTATAGTTAGGAATGTTTCTTTCTTCTTAAAAGCGTAACCCTAATTCTTGACCGAATGAGGGTATTTATACTTCCATAGCAAGAACACTCTCCAAAAATATCTCTGATTGTAGATGGTACGACGATATGAAATATTAATCTTAAAGATTCGGTCCATACCTTTCCAAGGCAAATCTGCTGATATTCTTTCCCAAAGCCGACTCTTAAACCCGCTTTCAGTTAAAAAGGAAACATCTTTTAAAACAGATCTTCAGTGTCAGTACGCCTGTTGCTGTATCTGATCCAATAGTCTTTGTAAAACAAGACCGACACTAAGCTGCCCTATCTTAGTTTTCCATAATAATATTGCCAATTATATGTTGGGTTTTTGGAGTAATCAAAAACACTAACAAATCCCATTTGGCTATTATTTGGAAAAACAAACTTGACTAAGATAAAAAACACAAGCTAGATAGGACAAAGATAACTTTTGCATAAAAGTCAAAGGATCTGAATTACATTCATAAAAAACAACGCACACAAATCATGGCTGAACAAAAAAAAAACAATCTTCAAAGGATTGGTGCCATCACAATCAGACGCCCAGACAGGGCCAGAAAGGTACGAAGTCCTACAAAACATCAAAACACTCTCCCTGAGTTCCACACTCCCCCTTTTTGCCAATGATAGTCAAAACCATAGTCAAGCATTGGAGGGGCTCTCACTGTCGGACTTAGCGGCATCAGCAGCAGCAGATTCAGTCAAGCTTAAGCGGAGAAGAACGGTAGCAATTCAGTACGGGCCGCAGTCAGCTGCTTCGCAATGATTCCATGAATAGTCTCAAGTTTCAGATACCCGGGCCTTCAGTCGAATAGAGAGTTGAACATCCTTCGCATGTGGCGATCATCAGCCACATTATCAGCATCAGAGGAAGGAGGAGTTTCACAGGTGTAACATCCGAATGTGCTTTCCAGTTAGAAGGCGAGGATCAACCATTGTATAAAAGAGGTCAGACTGATACCTCCTAGGCATTGGGCACAAGCCCTGCGATGTCAGAACCCCAAATATAAGGTAGGGAAAAGGTAACCTTACCTTCTGTTCTTTGTGGATGAATCAACGTGAGGATATGATAAAAGATCCATGTCCCAGATCAATAGACATTTTAGTTCCAATCCGAAACAGGGAGGCTGCCAATTGCTTGCCAACCGAATGAAAATGAGCAGATGGTAGCCAGTTGTGAAGGAGCAATACAGTGCAGAATGACATATTTGGAGGTGAGTTGCGAGCTAGGCAGAGTATCAGTGCCACCGTAGGCCATGCAGGAGTTGTCCACCTGTAAGGGTCTTTGCCACCAAATCCCAGTCCGTGATCTCTTCTTCTTCAACACCTTTCAAACCATAATATTCATTAATCACATCTGGACCGAAAACATACCATTTTACCTCGGATGAAGAGCTGCATGCAGCCGCGTCCTGGTCAGATTTTCAATTTTCCCCGATTCAGGTTACAATAGAATTCGTAGGCAGCAGCGACATTATTATGACAGTCTTCAAGCGTGACAGCTTCCATCCCCTCAGTAAACGCAAGATGTCGCAAACAGGTTCAACTGATGTTCAATCAGCCGATCCTCTAAACAATAAGATCTCTCCGGATCATCGTAGACCATTTTCCCTGAGTAGAATGATGAAACATACTGAGCTTATAGACTGTGTTGTCAGGATTCTCCGTAGCAGTTTTGACCTCAGGGTGTGATACTTCATCCTCTTGAGCGAGTAGTTGGTTTTCCCTTCCGGGTAGAGGTAGTTAGGAACCACAGCAGGAGCCTTGTTCTTGACGGATGAGGTCAGAGTTTGGAACACTTGTTGGACGGGAGGATCAGCTTCAGTTTTTACTGATTTAGTAGACTTTCTTCTCTTCCCAGGTTGAGCCACATCAAGATTGTCATCACCTGATTCAACAACTCTTACAGTGGCACTCTTGCGTTTGGATTTTCTCGTTTCCTTGGATGGATAATGTTCAGAAGGGCTTGGTGAAACTGAGTGGCTTGTGTCTGATACTGGGGCAGATGAGCTTCCAAGAAGATTGGTAACCTCTCGAATATTGAAGGTGGTTGAATCTGGATGAGCTGTAGCTTCAACTGTAGGAGGTCTAGACAACTGGGCTTGTGAACCATACACTTCAAGCAGAATCTTCTCGTCTTCACTAGAGGGACTCAGTAGGATGGAATAACTCAATACGGTTCTAGAACAGAGGCAGAAGGTAAACCTCAACAAAATGCCGGACGTGTTCAAGGCTCTCAGGCCAAGATGAAGATGTATAGACATGCACCCATTTATTGGATCAGATGCATGAGGGCTTGATTACTGGTAGCCTCAATTTCAGTGGGCAAATTAGAGGGATTATCAGATGGGCAGATCTCAATTGGGGACACCAAAATTTCAGTAGAGAGCAGAGCAGATTTCACAGTATCAGCAAAATACACAACGAAACTCAGATTGTTGACCAACTCAGAGGATTTATCTTTCTCATCAGACCACACCTCAACACTTCTTTTGAAGGTTCAGAATTTTCAGAGGGGATACAAGGACGATCATCAGACACCGAAGATCTCACAGATATTAACGCATTCGCATTATCAGATTGAACAATAAGCATAGCAGATTTAATAGCATCAGAAATTAAATCATCAGGCTTGTCAGGGGAGTTTCAATAGGAGATTCAGAAGTATTGGACCTGTTACGAAGAATCTCAAGCCGGTGTTTGGTTTCGTCCTGGGCAGCTTGTAGGTATAGGGTTGAGCTGCTACTCGACGACGTGAGACTTCTACTGATTCAAGAGCCCTTTGAGCAAAATATTGAAGGAATGCCCCAGCACGATTACCATCTGCAGGCTCTGGAATAGATGCAAGGCTAACCGCATCACTCACTTCTGAGGCCAGCATCAAAAGCTCACTGGTGTCATCGTCGACCAGTCTGCATAGAACATCGGATTAATCTGAAAGCACGGTGACCATGATTTCATCGCGTAGAACAGAGTCAAGCTTCAACTTCTTCTTCATAGCTAATTGGAGCAGTGTTTTTACATGCTTAGTAGTTGTTTCTGGTGAATGGATCTTCCTCCCTAGCTTGATAATGATATTTCTTACGCCGTCCGCCATTGTTGTGCGATTTGGGAATGCGAGAAGAAAAAAAAAACTAGGTAGATGATCAGAGAGAAAATAATCAGAGAGCAAGGATATTTTGAACTCGTCTTCCTTCACACTTGATCCAAAAATCATATATAATCCCAAGGGTGAATAACCCTATTCAATGCGGCTTGTCAGAATGCATGCGAACTGATGTGATTGACGCAACGGTATACCTCCTTTTTAGGGATGAAACGGAAGAGTTGAAGATTTGAATTTCGAAAAGGCTAATTAATTTATGGTAACTGAGGTTAGGATATTATCTTAACAAAAACAAAATGGAGATTTAAAATGAAGTCAAAGGCTGAAATTTGACCGTAAATGTGACACCATATACTCTCATTCTATATTTCATACTGCCTTATTAGTTAATCCTGCAGATTCCCAGAGCAGATATGAGAATCTCAAACCGATTCGCATCTAGGGGCTTAGTCAGTATGTTAGCCAATTGCTTATCTATTTGA
This sequence comes from Ipomoea purpurea, assembly GCA_009835305.1. Classification (NCBI taxonomy): domain Eukaryota; kingdom Viridiplantae; phylum Streptophyta; class Magnoliopsida; order Solanales; family Convolvulaceae; genus Ipomoea; species Ipomoea purpurea. The sequence continues at coordinate 8,133 of VALG01008518.1, read as the reverse complement.
ATATATTCCAACTCTATCTCCTTGGATTCTACCAAGTCTCTGATGTAGTGATGCCTTATATCAATATGCTTCGTTCTGGAATGTTGAACTGGATTCTTTGAGATATTGATTACACTGACATTATCACATTAGAGGTTCATAATTCTTTGGGTAAGACCATAGTCTAGAAGCATCTGTTTCATCCAGACCAACTGAGTAGAACATTCTCCAGCGGCTATATATTCTGCCTCTGCAGTACTTAAGGAGATTGAGTTCTGTTTCTTGCTCAACCATGATACCAAGTTTTTTCCAACAAAGAAGCATCCACCCGATGTACTTTTTCTGTCATCAATATTTCCTGCCCAATCAGCATCACAATATGCAACCAGACTAAGTTCACTGTCCTTGGAGTACCATAGTCCATATTGAATGGTTCCGTTTATATATTTCAAGATCCGTTTAGCAGCTATCAAGTGTGACTCTTTAGGATCAGATTGATACCTTTTACATATTCCAACACTGAACATTATATCTGGTTGACTAGCGGTTAAGTAAAGCAGACTTCCTATCAGACTTTGATACACTGTGTTATCAACTGATGCACCAGTGTCATCTTTAGATATTTTGTGGAGGTAGAAATAGGTGTCCTGGATGGTTTACACGATTCCAGATCAAACTTCTTGACCAAATTCTTAGCATACTTTTCTTGTGAGATAAAGTACCTTCAGGACTTTGTTTAACTTGCAGCCCTAGAAAGTATGTCAGTTGGCCAACCATGGACATTTCAAATTCTTCCTTCATGACCTTTACTAAATCATCAGTGTACTTTTGTAAAGTAGAACCAAAGACAATGTCATCCACATAAATTTGAGCAATGATAACATGACTTCCAGTGGTTTTTACGAACAGGGTTTTGTCAACACTCCCTCGCTTATATCCATGGTGTAGCAGATACTGTGTCAGTCGTTCGTACCATGCCCTTGGAGCTTGTTTGAGTCCATAGAGGGCTTTTCTGAGCTTGTAGACATGAGATGGATGATCTGGATTTTCAAACCCTTTCGGTTGAGTCACATAAATATCTTCATGCAGGTATCCATTCAAAAATGCTGTCTTAACATCCATCTGAAACAGTGTGAATCCTAGAATACATGCGACAGCCAACAAAATTTTGATTGACTCTAGTCTTGCCACAGGAGAAAACGTTTCATCATAGTCAATTCCCTCTATCTGAGTGTATCCTTGAGCAACCAACCGAGTTTTGTTCCTTGCAATATTTGCAGCTTCATCAGTTTTATTTTTGAAGATCCATTTTGTTCCGATTATGTTAACACGATCAGGTCTTGGTACCAGATCCCAATCATGATTCCGGTCAAATTGGTGTAGCTCCTCTTGCATAGCCTTGATCCACAGATCATCCTGTAAAGCTTCTTTTACACTTTTTGGTTCTATTTTTGAGGGATAGCAGTCTGATCCGGATATTTCTATCAGATTGTTTCTCATCCGGCTCCTAGTGTTCATCCCATCTGTTGGATCGCCAATAATGTTGTGTGATGGATGATTTTTCTGATTCTGGTGGGCTTGTTCTTACCCACATCATCAGTGAGAATGGTCTCCTGTTCAGAACTTTCTTTATCTTCATCTGACGAATCTTGTATTTTGGGCAGTCTGGTGTCCTCGGCTGTATTTAACTCACTGAGAGGAGGTTCTGTCTCTGGATCAGTTACTGATGTTTCTACAGATTCTTCAGGATTGTCATCTATAACAATAATTACTGATTCCATTACAGATTGAGTTTTTTGTTGTAGACTCGATAAGCTCGACTGTTTGGAGAGTACCCAAGAAAAATGCTCCATCACTCTTAGTTCAAACTTCTTTCTTTGTTGCCTATCGATCAGCACATAACACATGAAAATACTTCAGTTTGGCTTCTTCCCCTTCCAGATCTATATGGTGTTTTGGACGTACCTAGCCTGAGATAGACTCTATTTACAGTATGACATGCTGGGTGTACTGCTTCAGCCCAGAAACGCTGTGGCAGATGCGATGCATGTAACATAACTCTAGCCATTTCCTACAAGGTTTGATTCTTTCTTTCCACCACACCATTCTATTGAACTGTTCTGGGATCTGAGAATTCATGAGCTATACTATTCTCGGAGCAGAAATCTGAATATAAAGAGTTCTCAAACTCTTTTCCATGATCACTTCTTAGTCTATGAATTTTTATTGTAAGCTCGTTCTTTTCTTTTTGAACTCTTATGCACAAGGTTCTAAAGGCATTGAAGGCTTCAGATTTTTCTCTTAGAAAATATACCCAGCTAAACCGAGAGAAGTCATCTACACACACAAATATGTATTTCTTTCCGCCAATGCTTTCAGTCTGTGTTACTCCCATGAGATCTATATGAACCAGTTCTAGGCATCTCTCAGTAGTGATAACTCTTACTGCTTTGTGAGGAGTCCTTATTTGTTTACCAACAGCACATGCACCACAAACTCCTTCTTGTTCTATTCTGATCTTAGGTATCCCTCGCACAACATCTAATTTGATCATTTTATCCATATCTCTGAAGTTTATGTCACCCAGTCGTCTATGCCAGAGTTTTGATTCATCTGATTTAGATAGGCGACATGCATTTTCGTTGGTCAGAACATAACACTTGTCAGAGGATCGTGTTCCTTCCATTACCAGTTGATCTGCTTTGTCACTGACTCTGCAACAGTTACGATTGAAACACACATTCCAGTTTTGATCACACAAATTACTGATGCTAATAAGATTTGCTTTCAGTCCACTGACTAATAGAACTTCTTCTAGATGAGGTAAACCTGGTACATTTAGGGTATCTTTTTCAACTATTTTTCCTTTTTATCCGTCTCCATATGTAACTGATCCACTGCTAGGTTGAACAGCCATAAGACACTTGACATTTCTTGTCATATGTCTGGAACAACCACTGTCGAAATACCATCTTGCTTCAGTTGTAGAAGCGGTCAGAACTATAGTGGGATAGCATATTACCTCTGACTTCCTGACCCAAACCTGTCTTGTGAATGGTGTAATAGACTTGTTCTTATATTTCTCTTCCTTTGATCTATGTAGAAAAATAACACTCAGGTCGAGTGTAACCTTTTGTTTGACAATAGTGACAGATGGGTGTATATTGTCTGACTCTGGCAAATTTAGTTTTGAACTTTGAATACTGAGATTGAAACGCCACTCTGCCAAAATCAATTTCTGCAGTTCGAGCAAGTATCTTTCCTTTTTCATTTATCTGGACTGACCGGGATGACTGACCTTTTTCATAACTGCGAGCTAGTGTACCAATTAACATACCCTCTTTGACAAACACAAGAGTAGTCTTCGAAGGCTCTCCTCGTTCAAAACAAAGACCCTTTTTATCATTTGAATTTCGGCCAGAATCCAGAATTTTGTCTAGAGTAGATGTGGTATCCATCATCTTGATGTTCTTCTTCAGATCCTCCAATTCTTTTATCAATTTTCCCTCTCAAGATCTTATCTGAGTGATAAGATCTTCTTTTGTGACAAGTTCAGTGTTCAGTTTCTTCAGAAGATCATCTCGTTGTTTCAGTTCTTCATTCAGATTTTTATTAACTTTCACCAATTGTTCCAGCTTGCAACAAGTTTAGCAAATTCCATTTCAAGTTGGGTATGCCTCTCTTCAAAATCATCTGTCGATATATAAGATTTCTTCATCGGATTCACTCTCTTCTAACTGATTCTCTGTAGTTGTAAAAAAGGCCACAAAGTTTCCCACATTGTCATCTGACTGATCATTTGATGCTTCCTCCTCATCATCACTTAGCGTAGCCACAGACATAGCCTTCTTCCTTTTGAGGTAAGTTGCACATTCATCCTGTATATTTCCAAATCTTCACACTCTCGACACTGCACTGACCGGTTGAGAGGTCTACCTGTGTCAGTTGAACTGCTTCTGGTTTGTCTTGTTCGGCCAGTCAGGGACTGATTGTTCTGTGTCAAAGCAGGTGTTTCTATTTTCTGATATGAGGAGTTACTGCCTTTGTATTGTGTCCTGTTAGGTTGTCCTTGACTCATTCTATTGAAGCCTTTTAAGATCTTCTTAAAATTCTTGGTTAACAGGGCTAAGGTTTCATCATCTGTGCCAGATTCTCGATCAGCTTCAGCAACAAAAGCCACTGACTTGCCTTTTCTGCTGACAGCAAGATCATCATCAGCCAGCACTTCAAGTTCATAAGTGTGTAAGCTTCCATAAGTTCTCTCACACTCTTCTTTTCCCATCCTGTGTGTTCCTGAATTGCAGTTACTTTCATTCGGAAGCGTTTTGGCAAAGATCGAAGGATCTTTTTGACTACTCTCTCATCAGTAAACGGTTCGCCGAGTATTGAGGCTCTATTCATCAGATTTTGAATACGACTGTGAAAGATTGAAATTGTTTCATCTTCGCCCATTCTAAGAGGTTCAAACTCTGACAGTACCATTTGAGCTTTGATTGCTTGACATCACTGGTGCCCTCAAATCTGGTTTCAAGAATTTCCCATACTCGTTTTGCATCTTTTACCCTAGTGACTAAGGTAAAGACAGATTCATGCAGAGATCCTACGATAGAGTTCAGTGCTTTATTGTTCAGATTAGAGGCCGTCATTTCATCTTCGTCCAAGTCTCTATGGGTTTTGCCTCAGTGGTTCCATCAGGATTCTGAATAGTTGGGCGACTCCATCTAGAGAGAACAGTACGATAAACCCTGGTACCTTGTGTCTGGAGATAGATCTCCATACGAGCCTTCCAGAAAGAATAGTTGTGACCATCCAATTCTAGTGCTTTCATACTTGCATCCATCCTGAATCAGAAAAAACAACCAGCCAAAAATACACAAGCAGACAAACTGCCAACCGAAAACCAGAGATTCTTAAAAAAAAAAAAAAAAGAACAATGCAAAAAAATCTTCCCGTACGGATCAAGTCACTATGTAAGACTTAAAAGCTCTGATACTGTAACAACCCAAATTTTCAAGAACTTTTTATAAAGTTATAATAAAGGTAGAATCTTATTAAATCCCAATAATATAATACAAGCATTCGAGGTGTTATGCCACACCTGGGCTAGAGAGAACCCAAGTGCACATAAACATGCATGCACAGGCCGAAAGGGAAAGCTAACTACTTCTACTCTCCAAGTTCTAGCGCGCTCCAGTGACTTAATCTTCTGTGCCTGAAAGCACAAATATATCTGTTCAGGAGCAAGAGATGCTGGTGAACAACAATCCAACGCGTTGGGAATACAATACAATAGAGAATATAATAGTAATTATGAGAAACCATTTATGAGCATGAAGGATTATACCTGTACGAACTCTAGCTTTTTAAAAGACCGGGGAATGACTCGCAGGATAGAGGCTAGACACAAGAAACAGTTTATAAGCAGAAGCGTGAATGCAGTGTACACACAGATAGAGGCAGATAAGGGCAAAGCATAAACAGATGAATCACGAACCCAAGCATAAACAATCCCACGACGGGGGAAACATACCGTCCATAAGTCAATCTCAAGACACTCATAATCAACAACTCATCCATATCACACGAAGGAACACATAGCACACACTTTTGTTGGCCGCACAGGACAATCCAAATGCCCATACATGAGAAGGGTCAGCGCATATAAGCTGCTGACACGGCCGAGCCGAGCAGCACCTGCCCGTATCGGCAACGAAGCCGGGAAAGAGGAAGAACTCCGATGAAGACGCGCAAAGCTCATCACGTTTGATCGCGAACAAACAAGTGGACCGCAGCCCAAGAGTATGTCATACTGACGCGCCAGGAAAGTATGACCTAGCAAAAGCTCATAATAGAACGTTTGATCGCAACCAAAAGACTGTGGGACGCAGCCCAAGAGTATGACAATCTGAACCGCAGCCAGCTTCTGAAATGGCAGCGGACAGGATAGCACCAATCCGATTGCAACCAAATTGGGGTAACACACACACATAAACACCATAACATGCACATGCCAACCCACATGGCGATACCATTGGGGAAGGGGGGAGAAAACGTATAAACAAAACCTATGCGTGATCCATCCCCGGGGATGAGAGAAAAAAGGAAGGGCAGAGAGAAGGAGAAAGATCCGTAGAAGAATACGTTTTGGCGGCAAACCATGAAGAAGAGAATCGCAGATTTCGTGGATGTATTGCAAAAGGGTAACCCGAGAACGAATGCAAGCCCCCAAGGGGCTCGTGCAACCCCTTTGAATACCACAAGGAAAATGGGAAATCCCATATCCATGTACTTACGTCGGAGGATTGACCCCAACAAGCAGGGAAACAAGGGGAAACCCCACCGGCAAGACAAATCTGGTCATAGTGGATCGGCTGACAAACGCCCGATTCATGCCATGAAGGAAACATGGACAATGACGCAGCTGGAACCAGCCTATATACAGGCGGTAGTGAAATACCACGGAGTCCCCCAAAACATTCGTGTCCGATAGAGATTCCCAGGTTCCTCTCCAATTCTGGAAAATCGCTCAATCGGCGTTTGGGACGCAACTAAAATAAAGCACAGCCTTTCACCCCACCACAGACGGCCAAACCGAGAGAACCATCCAAACCCTTGAGGACACATGCTAAGAGCCTGCACGCTAGACTTCCGAGGGACATGGGAAGAACACCTAGACCTCATCGAGTTCTCATACAACAACAGCTACCACGCGAGCATTCGCATGGCCCTACGAAGCACTATACGGTCAGAAGTGTAACCCCTTATGTTGGGAAGAAATGGTCAACCCGGTAACACTGGGCCCCCAATACCTACAAGACACCATAGCTAAGGTCAAACACATCCAGGAAAGGATGAAGGCCGCCCAAGACCGCCAGAAGTCTTACGCCGACCTAAAGAGGAAAACAGATGCGAATTCAACTCGGGACAAGGCTGGCTAAGGATTCGCCCACACGAGGAGTATGGAGGTTCGAATGAAAGTGAAACTCCAGCCCCATTCATCGCCCTTACGAAATCATAGAGAGTAATCGGACTCTGGCCTACGCCTCGCTTACCCCATCGAACGTAAAAGAGTGAAACGTGTTCCACGTGTCCCAACTAAAGAAATACGTACACGACCCAGCCACGTGCTCAACCCGAGTTCATAGACCCTCGACGAATCACTGTCTACGAAGAGAAACCCGTGAGAATCCTGGACACCAAGACAAGGAACACCCGAACCGAGCCATGAAATGGTGAAAGTCCTCTGGACCAACCACGGGACGAGAAGCACGTGGGAACTTAAGACTCGATGAAGGACAGTATCACGAACTTTTCACACCAGGTACTAAGAAGAACCTTTCCAAGGGCCAAGCTTCGGGGACGAAGCTTCCTGTTAAGGGGGGGAGAGTGTAACACCCCGTTACGGCCCTAAAACCAATTAATTAATTAAACCATCTACCCAAAAAAGAAAGAATAAATCAAATAATTAATTAGCATTAAGCCACCATGGTCCATGGCCCATCTCTAAGCCCAATCCCTAATCCTAGGAGAATTAGACCCCATAGCATATAATAGGGAACTTAGAAGGCATTTAGAATCCCCACCACAATAATCTCTCACCACCCAAAGAGCTCCAAGAATTCCCCTAGGAGAAATCAAGAAATCAAGAAAGCTTAAAGAAAGATCCTTCATAGCCAAGGAATTAATTAAGGCTAAGAGGTAACCCATGTCTCAACAAAACCTATTTTCATAGTTATGATTCCCCTTAGGTTTCCCCCATATTATTGTGTATTAATGAGGATGATTATTATTGATGATTGATGATGATCCATGGGGAATCTTGATAATCTTGATATTGGGATTCTTGATGATTATGGTGTTTCTTGATGATTATGTGGAGTTCTTGATGATTATATGTGTTCTTGATGATTGTATTGATGTTATGTGTTATTCTTACCCGAATCTTGCAATTAGAAGACGAATCGTATTCTTGTTTATAAAAGTGATTAGAACCCTAGGTTGTATCGTATGATATTATTCTTGGATTATCGGTGGGAAATCGCATGTTTGGGTGTTGATTATGTTTAGAAAAGCATGATAGGTTATGTGCCGTTCGTTTCTCGTATTTGATCCGTTAATTGTCTACGTGTTGTCGTTAATTGCGTTGTAAAGTGT
>VALG01008514.1:0-10276 GCA_009835305.1 Ipomoea purpurea | reverse complement strand
GACGTCTATTACCTGGTTTTAAAAGCTATAGTCTCGTAAGTATACATCTTCCTGCTTAAAATGGTTTTCCTTATATCTAATATATACTATATATATTATATATATATATATACTATATATATATATATATATATTTTATATACTATACCTATATTGTAATTTCAACGCGTTGGAGTGGGTTACCCAGCATCTTCGCGTTGAACAATTTATTTGGCTTTCAGCACCGATGAGTAGACCCCGGAGCGCGCTAGAGATCTGAGGTGTAGATTAGTTAGTTCCTTTCGGGCATGTGTGCCATTGATTATGTATTGACTTTGCATTGAGGATATTTAGTTCGTTATGCCTGTACATCTGGGGTTCTCCAGGCTCAAGATTGTCTGCATAGCACCCCGTACTCTTATGTTTGGTTTTGGTTTAATGAGGACTTTACCTGATATTATATTAAGTTTTAAAAGTTTAAAATTTCGGGGTGTTACATCCCCCCCTTTATAACAAGAGCTTCATCCCGGGGGGGAAGCCTGTGCGTGGATCCATTCTTTATCACCCCTGGACGTCACGTATTTTTGGCTCCTGGTTAGGAAATGTGGCTCAACGTGTCGTTGTTGCTGGGGTAGAGTGGAACTTTTGGTGATGTGGTGTTTGAAGGATATTTAGGTTACCTTGTTTCTTCTCCCGAGGGGTTAGGACGGCCCGCGTGTGTCCTCACATGGCCTCGATTGTTGCCACCCTATCGATCTAATGCGCGCGTTGGTTGATTAGGGTGAGAACCCTTTCATCTATTTGGTTTTGCCGGTAAGTTGCGCGACGATGCGCTATTGACGACTCTTCATGTTGGCTTCTGGATTTGTCTTTCTTGCGCGGTGCTTCTCTATCCTTCTTTGTTCCTCATTGTTCCTCTTGTTTTCCACATTCTTGCAAATTGCCCGCCTTAGCCTTTTGTTAGATATGCAGATTGACTCAACCAATCTCTCCTTTTGTTCTTGTTGTGCACTTGAATTGTGAAAATATTTTAAAATTTGTGGAAAAAAAAAAAAAAAAAAATGGTCAAATAGCACCATGAACAACAACGAAATGTGCATCCCGCCAACCCTAATCCTTACATAAGTGATTATCAATTCACAAACTTAAAAAAATTTTTTCAGCTAGCCTTTTTACAGGTAGCTTCAAGTTAAAGGTAATAAGGTTGGTGATGTGGAGGGGTTTTTTTTGGGGAATTTTGGCAGATACGTGTGTATATTTGTAAGATGTGGCATTTTTTTTTTAATTTTTTTCTTTATTATATATATATATTTCTATATATTATATATATATATATATATATATATATTATTATATATATTATATATATATATATATTATATATTATATTCTCTTCTCTAAACTCTTATTTATTTTTTACTAACTTGCTAAATTCGCAGCCTGACTCACCTTTCATGATCTCAGATTGTGTGTGTTGCTGAATCGTGTCAATGTCCAGACCTTAGCTTCCACCGATTCCACCGTGCCCTTTAGAGTGTGCAGTTCTTAACCTTGAAATATTCTCACGTAGCCTGGCTGATCTCGATTTCAGACAAGCTCCTGAAACCTTCCGTTTCTCGTGTGGAAGCAGGTAGTGGTCGGCGGTTGGAGGCTCTACAAGCCGTGCAATGGGTGAGCAGAGCTGAGCATGTGTTCGTCTCTTTCTTTCCTTCTTCCATCATCTCTTTGATGTAGAAAGCAAGTCTTGTTATCAATCATATTATTCCAGCTCTGTTACTCAATGCATATTTGATGGCCAACACTTCAATATGTCCAGTGGAATGTAAGAAAGTGATGTATGGTAAGCCAGGATTACGCCTGCCCAACCCTAGCCGATGCACTTTGGATTCTTAGCGAATTCCCAGTTGCATACACGAGCAATCCGGTAGGCAAGTCAAAGGTGGGCAATTAAAAGGAAATAGAGCATACAAAGCAGGTAGTTCACGAAGGATCATCCCCTGCCTTGTGACAAAGGATGAGCGCTGACTCACAATATTCACTTGAAAGGTAGCGTGCAAGTTGAGTTCCTCGTTAGCTGTGCCGCTAATTGATCATTAACCCGAATGTTCAGTGAAGAAATGACTGATAAAGCAGCAAAGGAAAATGATGGTCAAGGAAAGTGCCAAGAACATCATTTAGCACTTTAAATTATTAGGCCAAATTGAACATACATCAATTAAAATATTTAAACCCATACAGAAGACTTGTTAGAGAAGTCAAACCAATAGTGTCAATCAAAAGAAACTCACGCTCAGAATAATTTTTGAGCTAGAAGAGGCTTGCTTTTAGAAGATGTTAGAAATTTCAATCTTTATATTGACGACTGAAGAAACCCTACCCATTCCTAATTCACAAATCCCTAATCGCGAAAGAAAGCCATAATCTCAAACCAAAATCCCTAATCGCATCGCGTAAGCCCTAATTTGTATTCATAATTCGAAACCCAAGGCCACGACAATCTCCTATAGTGTGGTCATAATCTGTATACCAACGAAGGAAAACTGAGTGGAAGAAGACTGGACAGAAGTCCGGAGCTTTGCCGATAGGAAGAAGAAGAAGAAGACGACTCTGTAGCTTTCCGATAGGAAGAAGAAGACTCCCGTATACAATAGTTTTGTGATAGAAGAAGAAGACTCCTCGTATACAATAGCTTTGTGATAGAAGAAGAAGACTCCGTTATAAATAAACACAATCAGCTTCCACGTCATATTTTTTACCGGAGCCATGTCACCAAGGCAACAGGGAAACCTGTAAAAAAGGCTAGGTGAACAAATTTTTTTAGTTTGTGAATTGAATAATCACTTATGTAAGATTAGAGTGCGGGATGACATTTCGTTGTTGGTTCATGGTGCTATTTGGCACTTCACCCTATATTTAAAGGATACAGAATAAGTATTTTACATATAAGATCAATGAATGCTAAAACAGTTACTATTTTTTAAACTTCTTCATTTTCTGGATTTGCAATATTGATTCCAGCATTATAGCTACGTAAGATAATGATCTAATTACCATTACATATTATTATCAACATAAAAGCATATCTGTCGTTTAGGTGTTCTGCTCGAGATACTTTTGATTCAACCATTATTGTTGAATGAGTTCTTGTGCATATAGAAATTCCTAGTTTATTTAAGGAATAATCTACAAATTTAATAAGAGCCAATAAAGTTATGCCCTTGATGGGAACAAAAAAATGTTGGTGTAACTGTTTGTTGAAATGAATGGTTCATATCTATGAATGTTTGTTGAAAACAAATTTAGGTTAAGTTTTTTTTTCTTTTTTTCGTTTAATTAATCTTCTTTTCCTTTCAAAAAAAATAATCTTCTTTTGATTATTTAAAACAAGACTCAATATTTAAATTATGCTTTTGCATTATTGGAATGATTTAGGTCATTATTGTATTAATATTTTTTTGAATCTATTTCGATAATGATACAATTGTACATTACTTTACAAATATTGTAGTATTATTTTTTTTATCGGACAAAATTGTTTTTACATCATTGTCAGACCTGCGCGACCTAGCTACAAAGTTGTTGATTAGAAATACAACTACACTTGGACTCTAAAGCGGTATAAACATTTTCCAAAGAATTGACCATATTGACATCACAGAACAACATTGTCAGACCTGCGTTGTGACAACCCAAAATTTAATTTTATAAATCCGATTTTAAGAAATTCCGAAATAGCTATTTTTTACTCCGTAAAAAAATTTTGAGATGAAATCGGTGTTGAATAAATTATTTTGAGCCACTTTTAAGTAAATTCAACACCGGCACTTATTTTAAATCTAAAATCCTAGATTTTCGGGTACATTGCGTACCAAGTTTTTGATCCAAAAGTCAATCTGAGTGAAACAGGAAAGGAACCTGTGAAACCTGAACCAAGTGCTTTAATTAGAACTATCTTTTAGAAAATCTATTTTGACCCCAAGTTATTCAAACATTATCTTTCTAGACTATGGTTCATGATGCAAGGTGGACCCTACAATTTTATTTTACATTTTTACCCCCAAACCCTAAGTATAAGAGATAACTTTTCCTTGCGCACTATTCATTCAAAAAGAAATCAGCAGCTCTAATATCTCTCTCTCTCTCTCTCTCTCTCTCTCTCTCTCTCTCGTGAAGCTCTCCATCTCTCTGATATTTTTTTCCTCCATCTTTGAAGCTTCATCTTCCAAAAACCTAAGTCCAAGATTTGGTAAGCTTCCTCCTCTCTTCTTCCATTCCATTCTCTAGTTTAAGTTGTTAAGATGATGTATTTATGTGAGTTTGTTTGTGTGCTTGTGAGTGGTAATGGTGAAGTTGTTGCTATGTTTTGGTTTGGAGAAGGAAGATGAAGGGTGAAGAAGAAGAGCTTAGAAATAATTTTGGCTAGAACAAGGATGCTATGTGTTGATATTTGTTGCTTAAAATTGTTGAAATGTTTGGGGTTTTAATGTTTATATGATGTGATTTTGATGCAATTTGATGTTGTGAAGCTATTTGATCTTCTGTGGAGTGTCTGTTGTGTTTTTGTCGAGAAGGCAGAGTGCACCAGAGAGTAAGTCACAGAACTAGGAGTAGCTCCATGACCTAGGGACCGTAGTACGGAACTAGACGAGTTTTATCACCAAGGTTAGGAGTAGCTCCATGACCTAGGGACCGTAGTACGGAACTAGACGAGTTTTATCACTAAGGTTTGTTGTGGCTCATTGGTTCGAGAGTTAGAGTAAAGGTGTATCTGTTGTGTTTTTGTCGAGAAGGCAGAGTGTAAGTCACAGAACTAGGAGTACCTCCATGACCCAGGGTTTGTTGTGGTTCATTGGTTCGAGAGTTAGAGTGACCCAGGGTTTGTTGTGGTTCATTGGTTCGAGAGTTAGAGTGACCTTAGGTTTGTTGTGGTTCATTGGTTCGAGAGTTAGAGTAAAGTTGTAGAGGCTTGGGATCAAATCTTTTAGCTAGCATTTTTTTTTCTAAAGTTTAAATTGAAGTATTATGCTTTAGAAATTTGTTTAAAGTGGGATTTGAACACCTAATTCCTTAATTAATAATCAAAGCCCTTTCCACTTGAACTACTTCACTCTTTGATACACTATCTTGGTTTATTTAATATATTACTTATGTTTGAAGGTTTATTTATAATTAAAAGTATTTTTTTAATAGAAAATCATAAATATGTTTGAGAAGGGTTTAAACTACCAAAAGCTAAGATTTGCCAAGAAAGCTCTATTTCAAGAATTATATATATGAGTATATATGTTTTGGAGAAATATTATACTTGATTTTGAAGATATATACTTATATAATTATGTATGAGGTGTATATTTGATTATAAAGATATTTGAAGCTTATCATATTATTTTCCTAAAATTACTCAGTTAGTAACATCGTATATTTTGGAAAATACTATGTATCCCTAGAAAGGTTTAACCTAAGAGTCTTTTGGATGCTATAAAGTGTATAACCCCATGTCTGGTGAGCTGTTCTCCTTTGTGCAATGTTGACCGAACCAGTGTGTGGCTTCGAACTACGTGTCGTTCAGACAAGTGTCACAGGCCCTTGGTGGCTCGTGTACCGTCGGGGCCGGCTTCGACACACGTTTTGGCTTTGATTCGTTGAATTTGCGATTAGAAATGAGCGATCGTTATGGATGGATTTAGTGGATGAAATTGCCTCATGCTAGTATTGTTTGGAGTTCTGCTTGCCTTTGGCATTTCTTTGGTTTTATTCCCTAAGGATGCTATTTGTGTATTGATAAAGAACGATGAACACTTTGGTGAATAAGAATTATTAGAAAAGCATGACTAGGAATGTATTGTATGTTTAATGAGATTCGAAGTCGTTCATTTGATGAGATAATGTACAGAGCATGTCTTTTTGCGAAACTAGCCATGATGTGTTTGTTCTTGAGAGTTCAAATGTAATACTATATATTGAAGTGTATATAAGTATGATATACCGAATATGTATATATTTATATCAGGGAGGTTTTGGGAGGAACCCCGTTTGGACTATGTACATCTCGGATGAAAGATCATGGACATTGCGCGTCCGCAGTATATGTAACGCGGTGGTATTTCCACATTACGAGGTTGGAAACTGCCTGCCAGCACTTGGAATCCTGGGGGTCAGGGGTGTGCACGGTGGGCTGATAGTTCGATCCCTGAATTCCCAGAGTTTTGAGCATATAACCAAGAAATGTCGCGCGGGGTGGACGAGCCAAAGTATTAGTCGCTTAGTAGATCGTGCGTGCCGTGGATAGTTCGCTTCACACTACTGGAAGTTCCCACCCGTACTATTAAGAAGAAAGTGCAGTCATGTGCGAGGCGGCTGAAAGAAGAGAAAGAAGAAAGCAGGTGAGTCTTGTGGCGCTTGAAAGGAGACATCGTACGAGAAAAGGTATTGTTGGATTTTGACAAACGGTGTATGATCGGTTATACTGTATAATATTGATGGGGGAGATTGCAGTAATGAAATATTTGACGAGAGTTGCAGTTGGTGATATAGTAGTATTGCCGAGATTGTTTTGAGCGTATTAGTATTGCCACGTAGAGTTGCATTTGAGATGATTAACGTGGATTTGTATACTCGAGCATGATTTCTTTAGTTGCATTGGTGAGATGCTGTGTGATTAGTATCCAGTCTTGCCATGATGGAGGAACTTGATTGAAACATGAAGATAAGGTTTGTGTATTGATTTGGTTTGGCATGCAATTGAGGTTGGATAGCGGATGGAGTTCGTTATGGATGAGATGTTGCTATCTGAGAAATATTGTGTTGGAGTATTTATGTTTGAATGAGTTATTATTAATGTTGGAATTCCATGCCTATTCGATTTATAGTTGGCCGAGGCATATAGAAAGTCTGTGATGTATCTAAGAGCTTGTCGTACCATTGTTGAGATTATGTTGATAAGTTTGGGTGAAGGCAAAGTATTTTCAAAGGTAGTATATGTTAGTTACTTCTTACAGGGTTTGCGAAGGGTGTGGTTATACTACGGGTGTTTCTCTTTACGTGGTTGTTATATTTATAACCCCTCTTTTTTTTTATGGGTCAACGTTTGAGATTATTATTTTATTTTTTTACTTATTGTATAGTGTAAATTATAATTATTATGATTTTATTGCATGATTGTAGACTATGTTTAGAGTGATAGACTCCGCGGGGTGTTTTTCTTTCTCTAAGGTGGACTTCTAAATTAAGTATTTTTAACATGCTCTTAGTTTGGATTTTAATGACTTAGTTCTTTCTTTAGGCCTGTGCCAATCACCGTGGAGAGGTGCGTTTGTGGCTGGTGACTTTATTCCCATTAGTTTGTTATTTAAGTTTAAGAACAAGTTTTTACATGCGCGACTAAACTACAAAGTTTTATCAGATAATAATACTACACCTGGACTCTAAAGCTTTGTATGAACATTCTCAAAGAATTGAGCAATATTGACATCACACTGGCTCCAATTGAACAAGTTCACGCGTCACTCTCAGAATTTTAACAATGCATTAAAATTTCTAAAGAAATTTATAAGTTTTTATTATATCATTATAACAATATCTATTGTAACCATATATTGCGAATTATTTATTAGCATCCTCTATTGACAGCAATTGTTGCAATGACAGTTTTAGAGGTCAGATTAACAAATTTCTCTGGAACACTTCTTCTCTTAGATTGTCTGGATTCTCTTTTGGTGGCTCATTGATAGGAGTGGTTGACCTAGAGTGACTGGTTTCAGAAACTATAGCTGGAGTAGAAGATAGAACATTTTGGACATCTCTAATCTTAAAGTTAACTCATGATGGGCTGTTTGAGCCACAAATTGTGAAACTTCTTGAACAATTGACATCACAGAGCCACCAACCATTTTTGATAGATCAGCTAATAATGTATCGTCATCATTAGGAGAAGGAGACACATGCTTAGGTTATAGAAATTTTTGATGGGGATAGAAACAGACTCTGTAGGCTGATTTGCAAAGTACTGAATAGTTTCAAGCATTTCACTCGCATTTACTAGAGTATAGACTGGTATGGCAACAATAGGCTCAGTAGGGTGAACATGGACAACATGTCAGTAGGATCAGGAAGTGGTAACTCTTGAGAAACTGACTTAACTCTCTTCTCTTTTTAGGGTCATCAGGAATAACAGGCACAAATTCGTGAATATCAGGCATATCGACATCAGAAGATTGTTCTACTTGTTTAGGTACTTAGACTCATGAGCAGAAACATTTATAACCACAGATTCAGGTAAGGGTAGACACAACATCAGCAGATTTAGATATATTTGACTCAGGCAAAGCTGAAAACACAACACGAAGGAACAACATTAGGCAAAACGATCACATCTGAACGGTTCAAAATAGCCATCTGCTACAAGAAATCACGTTGTACTAGCGACAACGTCAGCTCGGGAAATACTAATTTGCTGGTGCTTGGGGCTCTGGTAGTTTACGGTCGGGCAGGAAATACTAATTTGTTGGTGCTTGGGCGGAAATACTAATTTGCGGTGTTTGGGCTCTGTAGTAACCAGAAATGAATTATTACGCTCGGGAATAACGATTAAGCAGTCATCCGAATCCGACCAAACCAGTTCGGTTCGGTTCGGTCTCAACCCGAAGTACTGTTCGGTACTTGGTTTGAGGAAACCGATCGATTCGGGTTTTTCGAGAAACCGATCGACTTTCTGGTTTTTTTATATATAATATAATAGATATATAATGTATTAAATGTCCAAAGTGAGGTTTGAACCCTTAACCATTTAATTATAAAGTAAGAGTTTTACCCACTAAGTTATAACCACATTTATGTTAATATTTACATTTATATAGAGGTGGAAATGGGTCAGGCCAAAGCCAGGCTTTTAAAAATTAGGCCTGGCCTGTTAGGAAAAAGGTAAAGCCTAGGCCTGGGTCTGGGCCTGTATGTAGGTGTTTTTTAGGCTCAAGCCTGAGCCTGCAGTAGGCCTGGCCTGTCCTGAAGTCTTTTTAAAAGTATATTTACTAAATTGGCTTTTAAAAAGGCTTCAAAGTAGATTCTAAATAGGCTTAAAGCTTATTTTAAAGGCCTACATTTTAAAGACTTTTAATATACACTTGTAAAAAATAATAATATTATTAAATTTCAACCAATAATCATAAACTACAAAACCAAGTTCATATTTTATAATAAAATGTCCGACAACACAAGTTTAATAAGTATGAGTTCATAATGCAAAAATCATACAAGTTTGATAACTTCAAATCTACAAGTCCAATACAAAAGTTCATCACGAATTCACAAGTTTAACAACAACAGAAATCATAAGTCCACAACACAACATAAAAAACAATAAACATAATAACAACAATAGTATTCAAACATAAAATTAAACAAGTCATGACTTCAACATAATCTCCTCTTGTCCATAATTCCCCTACACAATGAAAAAAAATTGAGAATAAATAATGAAGTCCATTACAAGTTCAAGTGCTCATAATTCATAAATCATAAACCATAAATATTAAAGTAACAAGTAGTAATATAAAATATTATAAAATATTAAAAGTAATAAGTAGATTCTTACCTTTTGTTTTTTCTTCAGTCCATACTTGTTACGAAGCCAATCCCCACCACAAATAAGAGCTTCAATAGATCCCTCATTTAAGCTAGCACGGTATTCATCAATGAACTCTTCCCCCGCACTAAATGTGAATTCAGATGTCACACTTGAAATAAGAACATCTTGTATATCAGAAACCATCTTTGATAAAACTTTAAACTCTGGACTATTATTTTTCCACCACGCCAATACACAAAAGGATGAAGTAGAAGAAGGAATAAAAAGATTTTCCTCAAGATAAGTCTCCAACTCTGATTTTATAAGAGGAATTGATTGACTGTGGTAACCATACTCAATATTTCTTGCATCCCTTTATCCATTTGTTGTCCACCATCAACCAGAGTGCTACTTTCAACATTGACTTCATTATGTCCACTAGCAGAACATCTTGATTATACAAGTTCACATAATCAAGATATAAATCTTCTAATGCCTTTTTCACCTTCTCACATTCTTTTCAACATCACTTGGTGTTTTATACAATAAGAGAAAAGTTATCTTAATACCATTTAATTTCATCATTGGATCTAAAACACATGCAATAGACATTAACAAATTACACTCCCACAATATTTGTCAAATTTTGCTTTCATAGATTTTGCCATATCACTCATGAACATGTCAAAACACTCAGTTGCATTATCAATAACCTTTTTCACCCCTTTCAACTTT
>VALG01008510.1:0-42459 GCA_009835305.1 Ipomoea purpurea | reverse complement strand
TCCGGATTTGATGGACATATATTACATGTAATTGATTATCTACAGATTTAGTACCTGCATGCAGTGATCTTTTTATTAAAATCAATGAAAATTTCATATTTTAGTCTTTCGCTTTCAACTATGTTGACTTAAAAGGCTACTGTTTTTGTTCTACCAATTAGATTCATGCGGCATGCAAAACACTTAACACAAATCAATTTTATTAAAAGTGACTACCGAAAATTATGAAATTTTTCATAACCTAAAAGTGATCTTAAATCAAGTCCAAAGTCCACTTTTGATATTTGGACAAATTTTGTTGCTATTTCCGACCACTTTTTACTTTTAATTTAATTTAAGATTACTTTCGGGTGGTCGGAAATTATAAAGAGACGAAAAATTGAAGTTGAAATTATACCTTCATACGAGAATTGCTTAAGAATCTCTGCAATCATGGAAGTTCCAAGCTCCTTGGCATTGGCGACGAAATTCACGCGATGCTCAACGATTAACACATGAACATCATGCATACGCCGTGGCGCTGGAAATCATCAGTAACAACCTGCGGGAAACTGTGACAAAAACCTCCGAATTCTCCCATGTCGACTAGCCGAAAATTGTGAGGAAAATTAGGAAAACCCGCCGCCATAAGTACTGTTACTTTGTTGATATAGCAATTAAGCTTGCATTGGGTGGCAGCAATATACGCATAGTACGTGCACGTACATATTTAATGCTGATGACTGAGTATTATGAGTAGGGGAAGAATAGGATAAGACTGAATTAATGGCACTGATGCCTCCATTAGCAACTAACTATGTTAATTGTGTTCATTAGCGAATAACTATATGTTACATTATACAAGTAAGAGCGGATTAATGCATATCATCGGATAATGATTGTAAATTTTTCAACATGTAACTGATATACTAGAATACATGTTGTGGTTTCAATTCCATGGTAACCAGGTTAATTAATGATGTCCTTAGCTAATCATTTTAATTATTTCATCGGAGTTATTAGATGTAGTTGAACACAGAGGTTCTCTTGGTGTTCTGGAATATATATATATATACATAGACGACCAGAGGGGCAGGGGGGTCAGCTGCCCTTCACCCCACCCCACCCCTACGGCCCTACCCTACCCTATATTGTATATAATATGTATATATAGTACATGTATTTATATATGTATTATAAAACAAATTATGTAAACAAAAGTTTTGATAGACAAGGTGGTAGCTAATGTGTATGAGTTTTGAAATGGCCTGGGTTCGAGTCTTTGCATTGACAATGTCTTACTTCCTTCTCAAAAAATTATATTTTGCATGATATATATAAACCATTATAACTTTCTTTTATTAATAATGGAATGTGTAATTTATAATGTGTTTTATATTCGAATTATTTTATCAAATTAATTATGTTTCATATTTTGTTATAAATATTTTTATAAATTCTAATAGTTTTATTTTTTGCTATATCCAAAATTTATTGTTATACTTTTTAAGTATTTCATTTTTTAAAAAACTTTATCTTTTATTTTAATTTTTTTCCCTCATTAAACAAAAATTTATGAATCCGCCAATTGAATCCATCCTTACTTCGTTGCCCCCCCCAACAAATTTTCTGGCTCCGTACCCGTATATATATATTATATATATATATAGTATACATACCGGTCTTATATACTGGGTTGTTGTATCCTCGTTTCGTAGTGTGTGTGTAGTGTGTTTTATTGTTTTTTATGATGTTGATTTTTTTTTTTGTTAGTTATATTGGGTGTAATTGTGCTGAGTTTGTGTTTATTTTTGTAGATTCTTTTTATTATATTATTTTTTAGCTGGTAGTGTTTGGGTTATTAGTTATTTCTTTTTATATATTTTTATATTTCCTGTGATTTAGGCTATTATTAGATATTACTAGTATACGATATGTCAATTACAATGTCACCCTGAATTATGATTTGTAAATGTTGCCCCCCAATTATCAAGACACGGTGACAGTAATAGCCCCCGTCGGCTGACAGCCGACATGTCGATTAAATAGGTAATTATTTGTTTTTTCCTCCCCGATTCGACTCAGGTACCATCGATGATAACGTGTGTGGTAACCACATAATCCGTGCACGGGGGAGGTCTCATATTCGCACCATTTAATAATTAGGGACAATCAGTTTACACATCATAATCAGGTTTTGATATATAATTAACATTATGCATGGGTATTTTTACAATTTGTTCATATATATATATTTATAGTTATATTATTGATAATCACTCAGTTGAACATCCTTTGTCAAATTATGTACTTATTTTGTTGCTTAATTATTGTACTTTTAGACCCTTTTAATAAAATATAATTCAAATTAAGTTATTGGTCTCTGTTTTCAAGAAAATTATAAGATGAATAATGGTCTCAAGGTATTTGGTGGGATTCAGAACTATAAGTACAGATTATTTATATTAAATAGACTCTTACATGCAAATTCCAGGTTTATCTCACTAATTGGATTAATACCAATAGTAAATTGTCTTTTTTGTAGTATATTGATTTTCTGGTTGGGATGGAAGATGTTGGTATCATTTAAGAGTTTATTTAATTTGCTAGCTAATAATCTCTATTCCCGTTAAATATTAGATAAAAAATCAACTTAGCTAGTTTTGTTCGTATTCAGTAAGGGGATGTTGAATGATTTGATTATCTTCAGGGATATTATCAAGTGGGATTAATTACATTTATTATATTGATCCCTAATATACCCGAAATAATCTTATTATTGAGTATTTAAAATTTGATTTTATTTATTCTCTCATTTTTTATTTATTATATATTTATTTTTTATTAACAAACATTTTTTTTTTTCTTTTCGATATTACTCTTCACAAATCGAGTCTATTTATTTTTTTTATATCTCTCTTATAATCTATTTCTTCTTTTTTATCTATTCTTGCTATTATAATATATCTATTTATTTATATCTTCTATTTTTTTCTTATATTTATCTTTTTCGTTTTTTTTTATAATATTCTATATTATCCTATCTATTCTATTTTTTTTTATCTTATATTTTTATTTTCATATTCTCTTTTTATATATATCTCTATTTTTCTTATCTTCTTTTTTTCTTTTTCTCTCTTTTCTTTATTTTAGCATATCTTATATCTGTATTATATTTATCTCATCATCTAATAATTATTTACTTTATAAATAATTATTCTCTTTTCTAGATTTGTTGGTTATGGCATTTCATCGGATAGATTTGTAATTATTTTTCTCAGTTTATTTTTCTATATTTCATCCTTACTAATACAATATTGTTTTTCTGATTTTCACCATAGTTTATATGATTTCTCTCTATTTTTTATATTATTATACATCTTCTATAAACTAGTAGTACTACACTTTCTTCCTTTAGTGTGTTGTCTGTCCTTTAATTTAGCCAACGATATTAAATCACCATCATACCTATATCTTGCTTCCGCTCTTATGAGGTAATCATCTTACGCTAATTTGATACGCATCAGGATCTTCAAATTCGAAGACAGGAAGAACTTATTTCACAGTATGAGTATTAATATTATTGATATATTTATGAATCCACTTTCATATCTTAGTAATCCTCATCCTAGTATCAGCACCATAACAACAGCTTCAGTATATCAAATTCACCACCATATATCGCAAACCCTTCTCGCCTAGCTCAAGGTCGTAGACGTACCCGTCTCTTAGGCCCCCAAGCTCACAAGAAAACTTTAGCAGTGGAACCTGAAGATGAGAAGTACGGGATACTAATTTCACTCACATTGAATATCTTTCTGACATACTTATTGTATGAGCTCAGTTTGCTAAATGTTAGGTGATCTCAACTCAAACTCCTAGACAGCCGTAATTAAAAATCAAAGTAATATTTAACTAGAAATTGTTCTGGGCAGAATAGCTAAAATGTGTGGGCGAAATGCTTAGTGGAAGATTGATACAACAGGAATTTAGAATCCAATTAAGAAAAGGAGTCTGATTAGATGCCTCATGTGAGGATATCTCTCCCGTGACTTTCATACAGGATGACTGAAACAATAACATATGTGGGTCACCTAACTCCAAATATATTCCTTTCTTCCACCATCACTTTTTCTTTTTGTTTTCTTTTCTTAGCCTCTTCCCACATAACATATGATGATGGCCTGGTCTGCTTTTTATTTATTCAAATCACCTTCTAGAAGGCCTCACCTACATGTTTATACATAACAAATTATTAATAAAATGGACAATTTATCGGGAAATTGATTTAGTAAGAACAATTATATTTTAAATTTGACTCCATATCAAAGTTCTCTATTGTTATTCTTAGTTTGAACTAGTTAGCTATAACAACCTAAACTAGTTTACCTCCTTGAGGTCAGGGGGATTTTCCTGTAAATCAAAACTAACTACGAATTCAACTTTAATAAATTATATACAAAAAAAAATTTGTAGATAAATATTTATTTTGGTAAATGTCGAGTACAACTATGTAATACTCATGTTAGTATAACTTAAATAATTATATTGTTTATTTCAAAGCATCAATTACCGTAATTTAACTTAAATAATTGTTTATTTCAAAGCATCAATTACCGTAATTTAGTGTCGAATTGCGCAATCATCCACTAGTAATTAAATGAACGTTTGAAAAATAATAAAGTTGATGACATATAGATATCGGAATAATATCCATACCATGCGCCTACCAAACTTACCACATTTAATATTTCCATTGCAAATTCCAGTAATAATTTCGTCACCGGAAAAAAAAATTAAAAAAATAAAAAACGACATTATCTGTACTACGTTACAGAATCAAAATATACGTCATCGTAAAAGAAAATCATTTCCTTTGTTTTAATTAAAATTTGCCGATAATTACCACTTCAAGCCTTTAAATTTGATTAATAGTATTTTTTAGCGCTAATTTTTTTAAAGTACAATAACTTTTTCATATTGGATAATCATTCTAAGTTTTCATCGACAATAACCCTCATACTTAATAAACCTCATAATAAGGATTACGGAAACCGAAAGACATTTCCAATTTTGACGTCTTGTTGGTAATAAATAATTTAATTTCACTTAATTCGAATTTTAAATTTTACCCGGCCAACAAGTCAACAAGACATCTAACTGCATGCATACGAAGGTAGGTAAATCATCGAAATTTTTAATGATTTATTTCTCCGTATTTACATTCGAAACGCAGTGTAATAGTTTGAATATTTTGTTTTATTGGGATTAGTGTCCAAGGAAGCGGCAAATTATATTGTAGAACCGTGTCCACCTTGCAAGGTCGACATGGTTTTAAAATAGCGTCGTTTTGATGGAAAATGATGATATGTCAATTAAAAAAAATTGTCTTCTTTCGCCACTAACGGCGTTTGTCTTCAGGAAGTCTATGTTCATAATTACTGAACTCTATGTTCATAATTATAGAACTTTATGTTCATAATTTTTGAACTCTATATTCATAATTATTGAACTATATATTCACAATTATAGAACTCTATGTTCATAATTATAGAACTATATGTTCATAATTTTTGAACTCTAGAAGTCTATGTTCATAATTACTGAACTCTATGTTCATATATAATTTTTGAACTCCATATTTACAATTATTGAACTCTATATTCACGATTACAGAACTTTATGTTCATAATTCTTGAACTCTATATTCACACTGCAGAACTCTATATTCACAGTTACGTAACAGTATATTAACAATTGTTTTATGTCGCTGCATTCTTTTGACAATTTTTTTAAAAAATCTGATTGGTGGAGGAAAAACGATGTCACTAACGGTACCGTTACTCCCGAATTGCAGAACGGCGTCGTATTGGAAGATGGACACAGGTCCATGACATAACAACTCGAAGCAAGCTTAGCGGGCTTGAGGTAATTGTATTGGGCCAAAACGAATGAGGGAATGGGCCGCGTTGCCGAGAAATTAACACAGGAGACGAAATATCAATCGTTATACTATGGATCATGGTCCATATTTACATGGACTTTTAGGAGAAGTAGAATTGATACTAATAAATAAATAAAAGCAAGTGGCAGGAGATGCAGATTGAATGTAAACCTAAATTTACCGAACAAACGAGCCCTACAATTAGGCATAAATTAGAGACAAGAAAACCAAAGTCAAGACGGCGGTACTTTCTTTTCCCAAATCCGTTGTTTGTTTGTTGTAAATTTCTATAAAAAACTTCAATTATAGCTTACAGATGGAGCCCACCAACATTATATATAGAATTCGATTCATCCTCACCACATATGTTACGTTGTTAGATTAGAGTTGTTTGCTATTTTCTATTTTCTGCTTCAACAAATTGACTGGATCAAGTGGAGTGAGTTGTTGCATTTCTTCTAGAAACCCTAAAAACAACAATAAAATCAAGGAATCTGAACCAATATATATATATATATATATAAAATTCAAAGTTCTTATCTTTGGGTGACGATAGTCCCGCTTATGTATAGCAGTTCGTAAATCGCATAAAAATGACAAAGTACACTCGAAAATTCTATGTGAGGGACTCGATCGAAAATATGGATAAGAATCGAACTCATGATTTTATAATATAAGAATTATACTCCACCTACTCGATCATAATCCATTTTGGGACATAATTCAGAGTTTAGGATAAATTTATAATTTATTACAATTAATTACTATTTTTGTGACAATATATCATCAATAGATTACTTTAATTTGGAATAATAAGAAAAATGCAGTAGTTGGAAGGTCCTTCTTCCTTGCCACTAAAAAAATGTTTTTGTATGCAACAAAAATCATGTGGGTTGACAAATTATATATAAGTTTCTTTTTAAACCTTTACTTTTTATGTTATATGATATGATTAAAAACAATACATATTATGTAGGATGATAGAAAACATTACTGGAAATTATGGAATTTTCGACCACTTGGAAGTGATCTTAAATCAAGTTGAGAGTCTTGTTCCGACCACTTTTGGTATCTGAAAAAATATTTGTTGCTATTTTCAATCACTTTTTGGTATCAATTTGATTTAAGATCACTTTCAGGTGGTCGGAAATTTTATAATTTCTAGTAGTGAAAATATATTTAA
The DNA here is from genome assembly GCA_009835305.1 of Ipomoea purpurea. NCBI lineage: Eukaryota > Viridiplantae > Streptophyta > Magnoliopsida > Solanales > Convolvulaceae > Ipomoea > Ipomoea purpurea. Next base: position 35,353 of record VALG01008510.1, on the reverse strand, counting down.
TATACATTTGTGTCTTCGTTGAGGTGTTGTATTTTGACTTACAAAATTAAATTAATAATGAAATACAAATACATATATGTGTATGAAGGGGCCGGAAGAAGTTATAATACACAAATGATGACATGACATACAACTTCAATATATATATATATATATATATATATATATATATATATATATATATATATATATATTAATATATAACATTCAAGCAAGCTTCTAGAGCATAAGGTCTCTATCAATTTTCCTACCAAACATACCAAATAATGCACAGGAAAAAAACAAGACTTAAACAAATGATAGATCAAAGCTATCCTAGCCAGTACACATCAAAATCAAGGTCTCTAGTAGGTGCCTAATTTAAGGTGGGGATCGGATGACTTGCCGACCACGTAGATAGGAAGAGGTATGATGATTGAAACATGTACATAAGAGACAACATTTGATTGTTGAAGAATAGAAGAGAAGATAAAAAAAGAAGGTATGAATTGGATGGGAGGAAGTGAATTAGGTATAGGTTAGAAACTATAAATTAGTGTTTGATGATTATGTGGAGTGTGAAAAAATTAGGTGACACATGATCAAATGGGAGTCCAAGAAGTTAGAAAAAAAGAAAAAATGTAGTAATCGGACCAATTTACAATTATATATCTTTTCATTTCACAATCAATCATGCATTTAGAGCATGTTTGATTGGATGGAAACGATTTTTCAACAACAACAAAAAAAAAATATCAAATTCTTAAATTTGAGCAAAATGATATTTTATATTGTTTTGTTCATGGAATTTATTTTTCAATAGAATTAGAATTCCTCACATTTGAGAAAAAAAAATATTCTTTGCTCAACAAAGATATTTAGTTTTTCATGGAAAAATTTTCTTTGTTCACTTGGACAATTTTGCCCTCATAGAACTTTCTTAATTATTATTGTGTTGTGGCATATATAGTGATCTTCATAATCATTAGTCCTTACAATTTAAATGTTAAATCAAGTTTGTTAATGTAATTAATAAATATATAAACTTTATTCATTAATTTTAAATTAATTAACATACAAATTAAACCATTATTAAAGGAACTATACTCTACATGAAATATGTTTGAAAAAATAATTACTTTGTGAAGGGAAAATAATAAAGAAATAAAAATATTATAACCTATTTATTTTCCTACCTTTTATTAAAAAGTACTAATGATAAAATAGAAATAAATATAATGAAATTAGAGAATAGTGTAGTATGTACTGTGATGAATCATTTGTTTATCATTTTAAATGAATATGATCATAAGATCAAACCACTTTAATAGTGATAATATTGATAATTTGAATTGAAAAAAAAAAATTAAAAAAGTATAGAATATACATTACTTAGTGAATAATTTTTTCTCTTTTTAAAAAAAATGAGGACATTGTACTGTTAGCAATAATGGTAAAAACAGAGGGTGCAGAAAGCAAATAAATAAAAATACATGAAAAAGTAGAGCTACCTACCAAATCCAGCACTAACTTAATTGCTGCATAGCAACCACTCGTCTTTCTCACCAACTCGGTCAAATACCTGCATTCAATCAAACTCTCTTTTTTTTTTTCTTTTTTAATTTAAAAAAAAATTATATGAATTCTTTCCTAGAGCCTAGAGGTCCCGAGTCAAATGGTCATTATCCCCTCATCTTCTTCCTTCTTCCCTCAACATTTATATTACCCCCATCTTACTCGCTTTTTGTCCTTAAAACATCATTCATCACTTCTCTCTCTCTCTCTCCCTCTGTTTTCTTAACCAAACCTTAATTGTATCGGTGGATCCTCGGAAAGCGTAAACAGGTTACAGGTAGAGTGAAGTAAAGATGGGCAGATCTCCTTGTTGTGAGAAGGAACACACCAACAAAGGAGCGTGGACCAAGGAAGAAGACGAGAGCTTATTAGGTATATCAAAAAACACGGCGAAGGTTGTTGGCGGACTCTCCCCAAAGCTGCCGGTAATATATTTATCTACTAAATTCCGAATTTCTTTCTCCTTTTTTTCAATATATGATCGACCACGTACGATATAATATATTTATTCTCGTTTCTTATCTCGATCTCTTTCTCATATGTCGGGAATTCAGCTTTAAGGTTCTCATTTTTGTCTGTTTTCTTTAATCATCTGTCGTCGTTGAAGAACTAACGTTTTCATTGTTCGTTATAACAGTAATCTATCTACACAGTTTCTTACGTGGTTTTTGCACTATCGTCGTAGCGTAGAATCATATCGCATTACATAAATGTTATCAATATATATATCTGAAAAATATAGTATTTGTGCAGGGTTGCTTAGATGCGGGAAGAGTTGCAGGCTGCGATGGATAAACTATCTGAGACCCGATCTTAAACGAGGCAACTTCACTGAGGAAGAAGACGAACTCATCATCAACCTGCATAGCTTACTTGGAAACAAGTATATATACTACACGCACTTCACGCTTTTTGTTTCTTTATATCTTTATATATATATATATATATATATATATATATATATATATATATATATATAGAGAGAGAGAGAGAGAGAGAGAGAGAGAAGTTTTTCGTGGCAACTAATAAAAGTTTCCAAATGATGTTTTTTTGTGTATCAGATGGTCATTGATAGCGGCACGGTTGCCGGGAAGAACGGATAACGAGATCAAGAATTACTGGAACACTCACATTAAACGGAAGCTTCTCAGCCGTGGGATAGATCCGCAGACACACCGCGCTGTAAGTTCAGCTCAGAACACTGCGGCGGCGGACACCGCCTCCCCTTCCGCCGCAGTTGTCCCCTCGCTCTCTCCTCGTCCGCCAAGAACCTAGACCAACAACAACATGAGACTGCAGCAGGTGGGTTTCTGCCGTGGATGAGAAACACAAAGGCCGAGAATTCGAACAACACTTCGACGACCACCGAGGATTCCAACAGCAGCAGCGGCTTGTCATCCGAGGAAATAGTATTGCACCCGGCGGCGGCGGCGGCGCCGCTCATCAACCTGGAGCTGTCCATCAGTCTTCCCCAACCGCCGCCGGCGTCGCCCTCGACGACGAAACTCGCCGGGAAAGAGTTCAACGATCAAACCCGTAAAAACCATCTCTTCTTCAGTCAGCGAGCAGTGTGTTTGTGTTACAATTTAGGGTTTCAGAATAGTAATGCGTGTAACTGTGACAAAATGATGACGACGAGCAGCATAAACGCTGAAGCAGGGATGCACAGTTTTTACAGGCCCCTAAGTTTATAAGGAATTCTAATTTCGCCCCTCTATATTATAGTGAATATGATCGCTTTGGTCCCGACTACTTTTTGAGTCGCATAAATGTGAAATTAGCTTTCAGTCGCACTCCTTCATTCAATTCTCTTCCACCTAACACAAATATTTCTACATTTTTAATTTAAAATAAAATTCAAATCTAAAATTTCAATGAGATAAATATTGAATTTGGCATTGACATTGTCATTTGTCAAATTGATTATTACATCTAAACCACGCAAGAGAGTTACTTAAACCGTATAAGGAAAATATCGTGTCAATTGTTTGACAAAAAATATTGTTAATAATCAAACTCGTAACCTTTAAATACGAAAATCATGTTATACTCACATAGTCGATCATCCATTTCGATACACCTTTTTCTTATTGTTTTATACCGTCTATGTTATTTAATTTTAAAAATTTATACAATGACTACCTAAAGAGAGTGCAACTTTTACTAACTGTCGTTATTATGGCGTGGTAGCTCAAACTGAAAAAAAAAAATGTTTCTAGAAGCTTTCAATTCGTTAGTTTGATTCATTCAAATACCAGAATGGACCAAATTGAAGTGGCAAGGAAGGTATCAAAATTATTCAATTTACGTAATGTGGGGTAGGTGAGTGTTGACTGTCTTAATGGCCACCACATGCCTGTGTGCAACACCAGTAACAATAATAATAGTAATATCTGTTAGATTAGATACCTAGCTTCGGGTACCCAATCAATATCTCTAGGCAATCAAACTCGGTAGGTATCGAAGTTGGCTCCACGATAAGCCGCGAGGCATGAAACCATACTGGTGTCCTAGAGGTTAGAGGCTTTGCACCATCTTATCCACCCTACCCTACCACGGGTTGAGAAGGTGACCAGCTTGCCGACTAGTACTAGGCAGATAACCAACCTACCAGCACCAGGCAGATAGCCTATTTACCAACAGGCAGTTAACCCATCGACCAACATCCAGTCAGGAGCACTGAGTCGTTCGGCAAGTTGCCCACTATGCGGTCGGGCGCGAGATGAGAATAAGCAAGGAGAAGAGGCAGAATGTCGAGACTCGACACCCGCGAATTGCCATTCTTAGCAGCTGGCCAAATTAGGCGACTAGTCAACATGGGTGGCGGCACAAGCATCAAGCAAGTAGCTCGGCATGTCAGTATCACCTGCTAGGTGGTCGGGAAGCAAGGAGATTGACAGGACGTCGAACCCGGAAGCAAGAAGGGCAGTATTATATTCGGGAGATTTTCTAAATTTGGAGCGAGATTTCCTTGTTTATCTTTAGGAAAGAGATATCATAACTTAGGGAACAAGACTTAAATTAGTTTAGGCAAGTTTCTAAAGCTCAAATTTGTTACATCTTTTCTTTCCATTCTTTAATCAATTCTCTATGTATAAATACCCCTAAGGTCACATTGTAAATTAAGGGTTAGACATCTACTCTCTTGCAAGGGTTAGACATCTACTCTCTTGCAAGGGTTAGACATCCACTCTCTAGCAATAAGGTTCACAAATGCGCTGCTATTGTTTAATAAGAGAGAAAGCCCGCCACTTTCTAGCCGCAAAGGGGAGCTCAATCGACATCTATAGCTCTCTAGATAAAAATACACTTATACGTGTACCAAACTACCTAAAACATAGTGAATTTTCACTTGACAGTTGGCACCACTCAAAAAGCCTGTGATTTTCACCTTTCAACTTTCACTTAAAAAATAGTTTCTCTCAAATTATTTACATTTCATTATTCAATCGGTCATGCTGACCCGCCGAATGACTACTCCGGTAGTCAGTAAAGCAATAATATCTATATTATTTATAAGAAAAATACACCATTTTTTTGGGGGAAAAGGGTAAATAATGCCGCCATAGATTAACTTAGTTCAAAAAATATAGTATAAAAATAAATATATTAATGTTTATCTTTATCATTTCTTTATTATAATTATAATTATATAAATAATAAAGCAGAATCTAGCCACAAAATTTTCCCTCCAAAATGTGCTGCATTTGGATAGAAACAAAATTAGCAAGTATGAATGCATTAACTGTATGGCCTGGGTAGATGTATTTATACATATATTTTTTTTTGAAGTTGTTATGTGTATTTATATTTTATAAATTATATTTTATTATTATAGCTCTATCTCTATCTATATATATTAAAGCATAATGAAGTATGGAAAAAAGTTTATTGTATTCAAATTTATTGGTAAAGTTTTATATTTAATATAATTTGTGTATATATTCATTTAAACCTCAATTATAATTAATTTGACTCAACATATATAAAGACGAGAAATTAGATATAAAATAAATATAATTCTTACATAAATAATCTTTTTCAAATGAATAAATTTTTTATGGAGATTTTTGACAAATATCGTCTGCTATTTTATTTACAAGTTTTATTTAAATACATTAATTATATAATTAAAGTAGTTATTTCAAATTCAAATTCCTTTCAAAAAAATCAAATTCAAATAATAATACAAGTAACAATAAACTTTAAAATCAACATAATAATAGCATAATTAAACTTTCAAAATAAAAATCAGGACTATGTGGTCTAATGGTACCCGGCTGAGTGGAGGTGTTATGAACAGATACTACATTGTAATAGAGCTAGTAGCTTTCAAAAAAAAAAAAATTGGTAAAAAAATATATTACATTGTATAGTTATACTTACATTTTTAATCAAACTAATTCTGAGCTCAAGAATTCAAGTACGTTTTTTTGTTTCCACAACCATAACTTTCTTTGCTAATTCAAAGAATATAATGTCAAAATTTTAATTGATAAATTTGTTAAATTAATAATAATTCGTACATCGCACAGGACAATTACTAATTAATAGTTACAATAATCGCAACAAATAAAGTAACTTTATTTGTTGATCTATGAGTATAAAAATAAATATACCGCAGTAAGCTCTGCTATCTCTATTCATAAGGTTTCATATGGTAAATTACTATACAGTATGTATAATTTAAAAATAGTAAACATATTTTAGATTCAAACCTTATCGCACTAACTTAGTTCATTATTTTATTTGAGGAAGCTATGCTATATATTTCTATTCATAAGGTTTGAATAAAAAATATGTTTACTATTTTTAAATTATACTTTTTAATTATATTACACCATATAATAATATTTTGAAGTATGAAAGAGGATCAACCCTTCCACTTGGAAATTTATGATGCCGTTATATATGTAGCACTAACTAGTTTAGTCAACTCATTGTATTAAAAATATAAAAGATTAAAACACATGATGAATGAGTAGTGCCATAAAGAATTGATGTTCGTTAAAAAAGAAGAGAGGCAATCGAGTAATGAACAACGTATAGTAGTGTTATTGCCTTCTCCATTCCTCCGGCTAAGATCTGCAGTTCACGCTGATTTTAGATAAAGAAGCGAACATCTTCCTATTGTTTGAGAATAAAAATTCCTACGCATTAGTTTAACTTAGTGGTTTAATAGGAACTATTTAAGAGAAGAGATTAAAATTTGAAACTCGACAGCAAATAGTTATCATATCAGTCAATTTTGACTTATTTGCCACTATTAGTTGATTGACTTGGTTAAACAATCAATATAAGTGTTGGTTAATTAGCTTTTTGTAACAATTTATTACTTTAAAATGGTAAACTTCAAAAAGCTACTCAAAGTAATTTTTTCGATCAGCTTTTTGATAAAGTCATATTGTATGTAATCAGCTAATAGTTAACAACTAATTTATCAAACACTTTTCTACAACCAGCTAATGCTATCAACTAGTTAAACCTACTAACACAATCAATTAATAGCTATTAGCCTAACAACTATTTACCAATTAAACATCTCCAATGTAATTATATGATGAGTTAGAATAATGTACATTATGAATTATAAAATTTTAATATGTTACAGTGAAACGCGTAAAATAAATACACAAAACAACGTCGTTTTAAGACCATGGTCTACACAGCTGACTATTGTATGATGTTCGTGTAAAGGTTCGGCTTCTAGACTAATGTTTTCAATCTCTAGTATTGGACTAAGTCTAAGTTGGTTGGTTTGGTGCACTATATTCCATCATGTAGTTAACAAAAAATAAGAAAGTGATGAATAATAGAGGTGAGGTAGGCAAAGTTCTAGAAGGTGAGGGGAGGGTAAAGGCGGCAATACGAGCGAATTGAAGATAGCACCTAACATATTGTGGAAAGCTAAGGGAGATGGAGATTTCGTTTTCGGAAAGGGACATCCATGTTGTGATTCAAACTTGTTGTTTTCATTTCACAGAATAAAATCCCCACCCCAATATGTCTAATCATGCACGTAATAATAGTTGTAACAGTATTTATTGCGCATAATAATTAATTAATTAATGGATGGTGCAACTACTGCTCCAACTCATCATTATATCATCCACTTCACTTTTTTTTTTTTTTTGAAGAAATCCACTTCACTTTCTTTTTTCCCCTAAACTTCAAACCATGCCATTACCAAGTCACATGTTACAATATAATAATATCGACCATGTTTAGTAACATAATTAGTTTAATTATTAATCAATTTTGACGAGAATTCTGCACTTTAGTCTCACGAGTATTGTGACACTAACCGAACTGTTCTACAATTTTTCAAACTTTGCAAACTTGGTCCACGACTATCACTTTTTTTTTTTTAGTAAAAATTGTCCTTCCGGCCAAATCTCCATCCACGGCTCAACCCAACTATAAGAGGAATATTTTTTTTCCGGACAAAAATTGAGCCGAAAGGACCATTTGTGCTATAAAAATAAAAATAAAAATGATAGTCATGGTTCAAGTTTGCAAGGTGTCGAAAAATCGTGGAGCAATCACGTTAGTGTCACATTACTCGTGGGACCAAAAATGTGAAAAACTCTAATTTTGACATACCATTATTACTTGTTTGACTTGGTTAAACATTCATATATACAGTGTTTGATTAACTAGCTTTTTGTAATAACATATTATTTCAAAATGTTAAAATTCAAAAAGCTGCTCAAAACAGCTTTTTTCAATCAGCTTTTGAAGAAAATTATTTTACATGTAATCAACTATCAGCTAACATTAATATACCAAACATCTTTCTACAATCAACTAATGATATCAAATACTCACTCACTAATCCACTTAGCTAATCGCTATTTACAAACACCCTCATTGTATTGTTATTGCTAAATCCTTTAAATTTTTAATAATTTGTTAATTTATTTGAGGAGATTATGGGATCAAGCGTACATATACTATTTTATCAATTCTAATAACTTCAGAGTAAGTAGATAAAATCATGTTCGACTTTTAAATAAAAAAATCTTCTTAATCTTAAACCTTCTCTTTAGTATTGCCAACTGATTCTTAATTTGACATTCTCTTTCACACACATATAAAAAGAAGAATGATTCTTGTATGGATAAATAGAAAGAATTTTCATGTCCTATCTTTCAACTTCTCTTATTTAATGCGATTGGACAATAGAGTTTGTCAACAACTTAGTTGTTATAATCAACATGGTTGGACGTGGGTGGTTCAGTACCTCATCCTTTAAGCATGAGATTGGGGTTTGATCTCCACCCAGTGTGAAGGCCAGTTCCCTACCACAAACTTTTCTATATTAAGGAAGGTGTCAGGTCAGCGTATGAGGTTAGGGACGGGATACATATTAAGAACTTTTCTATATTAAGGAAGGTGTCAGGTCAGCGTATGAGGTTAATGTATTTTCCGTTTATAATTATTTCGGAGTTAATTTCAATTCCTCCATTAAACACTATTTCTAAGAAAATGCATGCATGATATACTTTGTGATAATATTATTCTCTTTACATGTTTTGATTTTACTTACTCAAAAAGAGAGAAAGAAAATGTTACAATCACGTTTTTTGGGTCTATCAGTATGGTCACGCTAATTAGGTAAAAAAGAAAAAGTGTACCAATACTGCTATTCCTATAGTAAAAAGGGGAAACTGAATTACTTCAAATATGGATATGAGGAAGAAGACAAACACACAATCGTTATACCGTGCACCAGGACACACATAGCATTGTGCGCCTCGTGCCTCCCAAAACGACGTCGTTTTGTTAAGCTATTAAAAAAAATTCTCTGTTTCGCAATACACATAAACTCATAACAGAATACACATAATCTAGCATAATACATAATACACATAAACTTTTAACTGAATACACATAATGGGGTTTGATTAACATAATACACATAAACTCATTACACAATACACATAAACTTTTGAGTGAATACACATAATGGGGTTTGGTTAACATAATACACATAAACTCTTAACTGAATACACATAAACTCATAACATAATACACATAAATTAAATTTTTAACATAATACACATAATGGATTTTGTCTGTTCAGGTGAACAAAGTGACGTCAGTATGACATCAATATAAAACACGCACATTTTGTGCCTGGACGCACATTACTATGTGTGTCGTGGTGCACGATATAAATTGCCACAAACACACATCTAAGTTTCCTGGTGGTCATGGGCCAAAATGATAGTTTGTCCAAACTCCTAAGTCATACAAGTATAGAACACTATCTATTATCTACATACAATAGTTTCTCAACCCATTTATATCGAATGACCTGCACAAAGTCTTTCTTCTTGTTGGACCAAATTGGCATATTGGCCTTGCTTAAGTGACCCTATTATTATCATTGTTGTTGTGCATTGGATTTCTCTACGCCAAATTAATCCTTAATCCACAAAATCCCTATATTATGGGAAAAAGTAAATCACGGTGTCGTCCAGTCACTCCTTAGTTACATCTGTGCATGTACACTTTCTGAGTTTGTGCACAAGGAATCTTTATCACCTCTTATCGACCCCCACCCTATCATTAGGAACAACTTTTAAGATGACTATTGAACCATTAAGCTCTCCGATATATTATTATTGTTGTCAAATTATTGAAAACCTTTCATTTGAATAAACAAATTTACATTACTTCACAGTAAAATTAGCGGGACGGTTAATTTGATAATAAAAAAAAAATTTAATTTGATATTTGATAATTACAAGATTTCAAATTTAATTTCTCTTCATTTGAGTCACATTATCTTATTCAATTTAATGTTTAGATGTTAAAGTAAATTTAAAGGACAAACTTAATTACTATCGCTCCAAGTTTACCTTACAAGAATTAATCAATAGTATCTCTTGTGACTCTTCTTTGTGGAACCGCAGAAGCACCCTTTGGACTTTAATTTTGATCTCCCTCAAATAAACAAGAAATTAAAATAAATAATTAATTAAAAATAAGAAGCATGCTTCATCGTCTTGAAAAGGGCCAAAATCCGACCAGCATTATCATGCTCCGACCAATGCTGTCTCTGCTTTTAGGTTCTCTTCATCTTTACTTCACTGCATACATTAATCATTTCTCTTCATTTAGCTCAGGACCCCTTAGGAATCTCAATCATTATAGATTCGATGCAGCAAACTGGCTGACATGACATAAATTTCTGTTTCGGGTCTTTCTCTGTACGTATCCCGTCTTAAGGTCTGAATTCACCCGACTAATTCATGCTCGCTCCAAAAGTAAAGAAACTGGTCCAGAGAAAACTGTCACTTGTAGGTATCAAACTTAGATTATCTTGAAATTCTTCTCCATAAAAAGAGCCCATTTGTGACTTGAACTACCTATTGATTAATTTCTATACCATTCTGCACTTACCTAAACTTTTTTTTTTTTTTTTTTTACTTCAAATCATTTTGTTTCATAACAAATATCGAAAGCTTTTAATCCTACCATATACATAAATAAATATAATTTTATTTTATACAAAATAATTTAGAATTTGGAAGTAAAATTCATACAATCTACATTGAGATGAAAATTGAAATCAATATATAAGACTTCAATTAAATTAAGGTGTAAGATTTGGATTTGTAACAAAAACATTGATGGAAAGAGAGTCTAGAAAGAGGAGAAACAAATACGACATTCATTCCACATACACAAAAAATTCATGAAACAAACAAAAGAAATTCATTGGAAAAGCTAATCAAGGGAAGGTTTGGCTTTCAAACGATAGAGGAGCTTCTTCTTCTTGGAGGTGTGGTTATCAATGGTGAGAACCACTTTTCCAGGTTCAGTAATCTTGAAACTATTGCAAACCACTTGTTCTTCACAGGCTGAGTTACCAAATTTTCTGAGTTTCTGTATTATCACAGTGTACCCATCTTCTGCGCTGGTACAAACTCTGCTCCATAGCTTACTTCCCATCCCACAACTCTCATCTCCCATGTCAGAATGCACTTCTGCACAATCAAACAATGTGAGCTGAAAATGAACCTTTTTTTTTTTTTTGAGAAAAAATATGAATAGTTGATGTAATGTTTAACTAAGATTCTTTGAGTGTTTGGTTTCCTCGTAGTGTGTAAAAAAATTGGCGCAGAAAGATGACAGAAACCAGACAAGTCATCGGAGTGTGTTTGGTCAACTAAAATGAGACAGACAATACATAGTTGGTGATGTCAGGTGGTAAGAGAATCCAAAGAAGCAGTTTCCCATTTCGAAAATTCCGTGTTTTATACATATTTCGAGCCTAACTAGATTGAGCTCGAGCTTCAATTTTATTCTAGTATCGGGACGGGAAGGTAAGGTAAGGGTGACATTATTTCAACTTATTTGTAAATATTAAAGTAAAAATCCGGAACATATAATAGCTGACCTGAGTGACTGGGAACTCAACAATATGTTTGGCAGAGGGCTTAACAGTAATTTGAGTGACACTATCAGCTGTTCCAAACTCTCCATCTTTGCTCAGTCCTCCATACTGAATAGGCACTTGTTCGGCAGCTATGTATCTGTATGTGTTTCATTTTTGTAAGAACAAAACAAACAAAAACAAAAACAAAAACAAACAACAATTTTTTGAAACCGCAGTTCAAGAAAAGCAGATTGAAGTTTTATTAATTTTGGTTCTTGTTTGTTTTGGATACTTACTTGAAAAGGGTTTCAGCTGATTTGGAAGGGCCAGCAAAGACAAATTTGCTTTTGGTCCTTTGGGTCAAAAAGGGACTGGTCATTCTGCTCACTGCTAGATACCACCAAGGCACATTGATAAACACCTAAAAAAGAAAATAAATCCAGACACACCATAAACTTTATTATATTATTATATAATGAATTAGACTAGGAATGTACACATTCTTATTACTTTTTATTATATAACAATATTGGTGGGAAAGTTTAAAGTTATCGCACCAAATACTAGAAGATAATTATATACACTAGATAAATATCATCTTGAAGATTACGTAAACTAGTATAGGTTAATTATAGTTAATTGATTTAAATCAAGAAGTTCAGTAGGTGGTTATGAATGCAAACTAACCTGTTTGGCAAGGAATTCAGGATAGTTATCCTGGAGCAAATGAAGGGCCTGTTTGGTAGCTTGTCTAAGCTCCCATTTAGCAGGCCCTGGAGAGTTGTTGAGATCATTGACCTGAACAATGGTGGAAATCCCACCAGGTGTGAACTCCAGCTTCCTTATGCTCTTCTCAAGAAACTGAATCCGCCATCTCAGGAATCTCTGTCTCTTCTCTTCATCGGAGAAGGTGTTTGTGTACAGATCTTTGTTCTGGAAATGGCCGTAAACGTTGTAGCAAACGGGGTGGCCGTCTTTGCTGTGTCCATGCATGAACACAACTCTTTCCCATTCACTCCCTGTTTCCAGATCTTCTTCTAGAAGCTCCTCGATTTTGAATTCTTTTCTCCAGTTTATGGTGTTTTTCAGCATTGTGAACGCTTCTTTCACCTTGAAATCTCTGGCTTGCAGGAATTTGAGGAGAATTACGTCGGATTTGTCGTCTTCCATGAGTTTGATCCCCCAAATGGACACCGCTTCTTCCGGCTGCTGGTTTTCTGGGTTTGTGTCGGATTGAACAGAGGTTTTAGCATCTTCCGAGGTTGAAACCGCGATGATGGTCTCTGCAATGGCTTCCACCGTTTTGGCTCCGTCGTCGGTTTGGGATTCTTCGGATTGAACTGAAGGCTCGGAGCTTGTGTCCTCCTTCTCAATACAGCTTCCGATTGTTTTCTTCTCTTCTGTTTTCGTTTTTGCATCTTCTTTGGGGGGGAGAATCACTGAATTCGTGGTTTCTGAGAGCATCTTGAACGAGCTTTCTGAATTCTTGGAGTGCTTTCTTGTGAGTTTCAGGGAGGTCGGAAGCTATGGTGGTTTCTTCCTTCATGTTTTCGTTTTCTGAGTCCTTTGGCGCGGTCTCTTCGCCGGAATCGCCATCTTTCTCCGGCGGCATCTCTGATTCCGGCACCGGAACAGAGTCTACGTGCGCTGCTAATGGCTTCTCAGGCCCTGATGAAACTTCAGCCACAACCACCACTTCCTCTGCAGGCTTCTGAACTTCAACTGCTTCTTCATGAGCCATTGTTGAATGCTTGTAAGTATCAGAGAGAGAGAGAGAGAGAGAATGGTGATGGAGGTGTGGAGAATGGGAAGAAGGAAGGGGCAGTTTTTGAAGGAAGTTGTAGTTGGTGGTGGGGTTGGACCAATCTGGCAAAGTAAAAAGACCAGCTTTGATTCTAGTCAGACTTCTGCTTTTCTCTTCTGTATTTCTTTTGAATCTTGAACTTCTTTTTCTAAAAACCACATTCATTAATTCAGATACACCTGGTAATTTACTCTTTTATAAGTTTTATTATGAATCTAGGATGTAAACATTATCAAACTCAACAACATTAATTATTTGCTCGTGGCCATGTCATATATATAACATTGTTGGTTGATGCAAAGTGTGACACAAATTCCAGAGAGAACAACAATGCCGTTACAATAATTAAGGTTAATGCTTTTAGAGCATGAATGTGTGTGTTATGATGTCAAGGTGTTAAAGCCGGTGATTAAGCAGAAATGGACACTTTATTAAACTATCCCATGCTTTTCTTGATTTTCTGTGGGACTATGGGCCACAAAGTTGATCTGTATTTCAAGTGGATTAGAACTGGCAAAATGGTTATCTTAAAGAAAAACCTTTTCCTTTTGTAATGCTCATCATTGTAATATTTTTTTAAGCTATCATTAATTTTTGTATCAAATACAATTATACATGAGTACATGACATGTTAGGTTGCATGGTATATTGTGAGAAAAAGTGTTGAGAATATGCAATACATCTAAAAAAAACATACATAATTATATCTAGTGCAAAAAAACACTGATACCATTTGATACCTGTACAAAACAGATAAGAAATGAGTTAAAAATACTCAATATTGAAATTATATTAAGAAAAAACGACATTTTTCGTTCATCAATTATATATAAATAACACTTTTTACTCTTCAATTATATATTTGTTAATTTTTGTTCTTCAATTGTATGCAAAGTGTCTTTTAACCACTCAATGGTAGTGTGGGGAGGGATCGAGGGAATGCAATCGTTATATCGTGGAGGGTGTACAGTACACTGTGGACTCTAGTCTAATACATATAACTTGACTTTATAATGTACAGAATTCATATTTATAATGTACATAATTTATGTTCATAATACATATACACATAAACATGATATAATGAACATGAATTCTGTGCATTATGAACCTGAAATTTGTACATTATGAATATATATTATGTGTAGTGATTATATATCTTCATTATATCGTGTTTATGTGTATGTGTATTATGAACATAAGTTCTATATATTATGAACATAAATTTTATACATTATGAAGTTAAATTATGTGTATTGGACCATGGTGCACGATATAAATTGCCGAGGGAATGAGGGATTTGCATTATATTATGGATTGCTAAGTTTTAATTGGGCCATAAAAAGACTGGCCCATTACTATATAGGCGTTTTAAAATAAACGGTGAATTTCAAAATGACTAGAGCCCATAAACTCAAAAGGATCAAGCATCTAAAATTTTAAACACAACCAAGCCCATAAATTTATCGAGTGGGAATGCAACTCTGCAAGCAATGAACAAGAAACTAATTTTCAAATTACTGAAGAAGAAAAAAATAGCACACTGCACTCGCACCGACCTCCAAGATTAATACAATCGAATCTTGTACAAACTTTATCTTTCGGTGAGGTTGATTTCCAAGAGTGTATTTGAAATCCAGAAAATTATTTTTGAAAATAACTTTTGGATTTTTAATGTTTGAGAGATGGTGGAAAATTAAAGTTAACGGAAAATAATTCCAATAAAAAAATAGCTTTGTTTTTTTTTTAAAATAATTTTTGTCTTTTTTGAAAAGTTATTTTCTAAATTCACACAATTTCTTCTTCGGTTTTTTTTTTTCTGCCATCCTTGACTTTTTACCATTTTTCAACGAAAACCAATAGAAAACTTGGTTTTCGTCGGAAACCAGTACTTTTGCCTTTTTTATTTTTTTTTTAATTTGTAAAAAAATAGTCGAGCAAAACATAGCTGTTATCAAATCTTTTTTTAGTTAAACAACAATTAAAATTTTAATTATACAATTCTGCTCTTAAAAAAAAAAAAAAAAAAAAAACCAAATGCACAAGGACAATTTTTTAGAATGCAACAAAACACGTAAAATAAAAATATTTCTTTAAAATGACTCATTTTTTTAAAAAATATTTTTCAGAAATCATTTTCCATGATTTCCAAACACATTCTAAGGGTGAATGCTTATTTACTATACTCTACTTTTTTATCTACCGTAAAGTGTTTTCGCTTTGATCTATTTCAAAAAAAAAACACTTCTTATCTATTCACCTTTTTATTCTACCTAATTATATATACTATATAGCTATATATAGTACATATATATATTATACTGATAGTATATATATCATTTGTGTGTGTGTGTGCGCCCGCGCCGCGCGGGCTGCCCCCGCTCATTCTACATGATAGTACATCTATTATTTTTTAAGTAGTAACTCTCAATTTTTATTATTGTCACACATAAAACCTTGATGGAAATACATGTATTGGGATTCACATAAAAAAATAACTTATCAAAATACAGCATATCAATGAGTAAAAATTTAGGGAGTAACTCAATATTAATTGGTTGCAATTGTACTTTTGCACCAAAAAGAAAGGGATGAGAAAGCATTATTTGGCGGAAACCCAAAAGTCAAAATCCTCAACGCTGCCTCCCCTCGGAGGTCGCCGTGTTCGGAGATCCAATGCAACAGAGAAACATCGCCCGAGATTATTTTCTTAAAAAGAGAATCAATTAAAAGACAATAATAATTAACTATTAATATTGTGTTTCGAATTTAAATAAATTAATAAGAGCTGAAGCTGACTATGGCAATGGGATGGGATCCCATACCGGCCGACGTCCGATTTCTATAATATTTATCCCACGTGATTTGATCTGATATACACTCCACATTCGCCCCCACCCCCACGTGCTCTGCTTTCACACCCATACTCCTTTCTCCTTCTTCATCTTCAAACAATCTTTACTTCGATTGCAAATCCTAATAATATATATTTATTTTTAAAGGGCAGATCTAATAGTAAGCCCGGGTCACAAATATGCATGATATCTTAGAAAAGTCAAATAATAAGTGAATAAGTGATAGTATATATTTTTCAATATTATTAACTTTAGCGTTTTAGAATGTTTGAGCTAGTCTAGTTAAAATAGTAGTATAAATAGTAAAAATGACTAAATTTTAATTTATTAATTAAAAGTATCGCAGATTATTGAAACTAATGTGGCACTTTCCCATGCAATAATGACAGCTCATAAGTGAATATAATAATTGTTGTTCACAACTTTACATCATTAGCTTGATGAACTTTTAAGTCTTGGTCGACTTTAATTCCCTAAATTTTGTCAAATTTGTTATCCGGCCAATTGGACTAAGTTAATCTCTAATATTTCATCATATGTAATATGAAGTGTATTGTGTCCTGAGTCATAATTTGTATAAATTAATTTTAGAAGATAGCTCGTCATTTTTTCTTTATATTTTACTTACACAATAAAATATATATATTCTCAAGAGTTTAAGTAATATTTTTTCTTAAACAATATATTCATAAATGAGTGATCGACACGATCCAATAAAGAGTAATCTAATGAATGAATCATAATTTTCTTATCAAAATAATACGAGTCTTATTTTTGTCAACACAGTTTCAAGGAAAGTGCGTTGAAATTTGATTTGCCAGTTGCCGCTTCCTCAAACATGATCTGTCATCCATTGAATCTCACTGTCACTCACTCCTCAATATATATATTTTTATAATTTGTATGAATGCCCATGCATTAATTACACACGTCTCATCCCCACTATAAATACAACTTTCTAATTCAACCATTTATGCGACGTTTGTCCATGCAGATCATCGTTTCATAAACCTGCAAACGTCTACATTTCCGAAAATATCCCTCAAATATATATATATCGTTTGTAACTATATCTTGATCTGAGAAGAGAATTGAAATTGAAGGCGGGTAGATACGATGGAGAAGTACGAGCTGATGAAGGAATTGGGATCCGGCAACTTCGGCGTCCGCGCGGCTCCTCCGACACAAAGAAACCAAGGAACTTGTCGCCATGAAATACATCGAGCGCGGTCGGAAGGTACTATATATACACCCGGCCGTTTTGATTTATTATATATTCATATTCATGTCGAATGAAACTCCGGCCGATCGCGTTTGTTCGGTCTGATAATGTTTTTGAACCTCGCCGCCCGCTTACGGTTGTTTTCTTCGATTTTCGAATGTGTTTTTCGTTAAGATTGATGAAAATGTGGCCAGAGAAATCATAAATCACAGATCGCTCCGCCATCCCAATATCATACGCTTTAAAGAGGTAGGCCTATCAAAATTTCTCTGCATTTTCATGGATTTTCCTTCTTTTTTATTATTATTATTTTACTTTTTTTTAAATTTTATTTTTTTGCTTGATTATATGTACAGGTGGTTTTAACACCAACACATTTGGCTATTGTGATGGAGTATGCAGCTGGTGGAGAGCTGTTTGATCGCATCTGCCAAGCTGGTAGATTCAGTGAAGATGAGGTGATGACTGATTTTATTTCATTTGTTTATTATATATTTTTTCTTCTTTTCTGTATTTTTTTAAATTATAAAAATAGATAAAAGCTTAGAATAATTGTTTTTTTTTTTTTCTGGGTTTATATCTTCAGGCTAGGTACTTCTTTCAACAATTAATATCTGGGGTCAACTTCTGCCATACCATGGTATGCCCAGTGCCCCCATTCATGATTTATCTATGATTTTAGGGAATAATAATTAATACAAAATGTTTATTATAATTTGCTAATTAATTTTGCAGCAAATATGCCATAGAGATTTGAAACTGGAAAATACTCTGTTAGATGGAAGTCCAGCACTCGCCTTAAGATTTGTGACTTTGGCTATTCTAAGGTATTATATTTCAATTTTCAAAAAAAAAAAAAAGGTATTATATTCAAAATTACTTACGTTTTTGTCTCTGCTCTTTATTTTTGGACTATATGTTGACAACAAAAGAGTATAGTCCATAAAAAGGAGACTGAAAGAAAATAAATTGTTAACATTTATTTATTTTAAAAAGAAATTGTTAACATTGTATTAATGATATTTTATTTAAATATATGTTTAATTAACACTCAATAATGTTGATTGTTTAGTCGTCGGTGCTGCATTCAAGACCAAAGTCGACGGTAGGAACTCCGGCGTACATAGCGCCGGAGGTTCTCTCTCGCCGGGAATACGACGGCAAGGTACGTTGTTTTTTTTTTCTCCGAATGGTTCAACGTCGTGCATGTTTGATTTTGATAGAGTTAATTGTCATCTTACATTAGTTTGGAAGTTTGTGAAAACAAACTATAAACGTGAATTAAAGTTGTTTAAGAAACCCATGAAAGTGTTGTGTTGAAGCAAATGCAAGCTGTCAAAAGCACATGATAATGGAGTTTTTGTTCATTAATTTGCTCGCTTTACGTTAGAGACGACACAATTGGCATGTGGCCATGTGATTTGGAGCAGATCGAGACTAATTGTAATTTGAGTAAAGGCAATTAAATAATAAAAATTATTATTTAATCATTAATTCTCAAGTAGTGTTTCTTTGTCTTTAAAATTCTACTGAGTATAAATATGTTTAGTTGACTGACTTAAAAAAAAAAATATGTGGTCGGTTAAAAGTAATGAAAAATTTGGTCAAATTGACTAATAATAAGTTGTTTGGTCAAGGTGTTTTCAAACAAGCTTGAAAGGTGAATTTATGTATTTTTACACCAAGACAAGATACTTTGTCCATTTCTGTAGTTTTGTTTTGTTGGAAAAGGATTAAACATTGTCCCCTTTTGAATGTACAGTTGGCGGACGTATGGTCATGTGGGGTGACTCTGTATGTGATGTTGGTTGGAGCATACCCTTTTGAAGACCCTGACGATCCCAAAAATTTCAGAAAAACCATTTCAGTAAGCTAAGCTGTTCAAACCAATTACGTATTACTTGTTTTTATTAATGCACAATTTTTGTGATGTCGATTTTTAACGTGCAGAGAATAATGAATGTTCAGTACAAGATTCCAGACTATGTTCATATATCTCAAGATTGCAGGCATCTTCTTTCTCGCATATTTGTTGCCAGTCCTTCCAGGGTACCATTTCTGCAATTTAACCTTTTTCATTTCAAAAGGAAAACTAAAAAGTTTAATTGTTGAATATATAGAAGGAATGAAATGGGGTTTTTGATAAATTGGATGCAGAGAATCGCACTAAAGGATATAAAGAACCACCCGTGGTTCATGAAGAACTTACCAAGAGAACTCACGGAATCAGGTCAAACAATGTACTACCAGAGGAACAACGCCACCTTTTCGGGGCTGCAAAGCGTGGAGGACATCATGAAAATCGTTGGGGAGGCTAGGAATCCCCCGCCATCGTCCTCACCATCCCCGGCTTTCCTGGGGAGATGAAGACACAGACACCGCAGATAACAAAGAGGAAGTAGTAGTAGTAGGTAGTAATGTCTCTGACGATGAGGACGACGAATATGCCAAGCACGTCAAGCAAGTTCATGCAAGTGGAGAATTTCGCATCACCCAACCCAATTAATTAATCTATCTCATCTTCAGATCAAATTAATTCGCCGCTGTAGTGATTATAGTTTAGCATTTCAAGATGATGATGATTGATGATGATGATGGCCAGCTAGCTAGCTAGCATGCATGCTATAGAACATGCATTTTATTTTATTTTATTTACAAATATGTAGTCTAATCTTTCGTGTAATATTATCAACTTCAACCCCAAAAAAAAAGTATTTTCTAGTCTAGATGATAACTATAAATATATTCACTAATAGTAAGATGACATACTTCAAATAAAGCAAGCAAAACAGTTCAAATCTAACAGCTGCTTCGCTTGCCTTTAATTACTCACTCTTCCTTTATAACAGGCTGGTCTAAAAACCCGCAAAATGCCTTCACATCACATGCAAATCATATACACTACGCACGAATAGTGCGCATATTTGAACTGTTAGTGTGACCAAAAGACTTAGGAGTATAAGATTAGAGAGGACTTAACTTCCCTTCGTTGCCCTTCTCTTGGTCATGAGGCACAGCTCGTCCTACCTTTCTGTATATATGTTCCACAACCCTCAAGACTAGTAAACTGAGGCCTTGAAGAACGAAGCACGTACGAGAATTTATGCCAATAGAAGAGGAAACCTGAATACTATAACTTCTATTTTTTACTACAAGGTTCCCACATATCAAGAAACAAAATTTGTGTGTAGGAGATCGATCGAGCCGTGGTAAATGATTCCTCTTTCAAAGATGGTCTGAGGTAGAGATAAGGATGTCGGGATGATCAATGAAAGAAAGGCAGTACACCCCATTGGTGCAGAAAGCCCTCCCCAAGTGGTCACTTCCAGGACGAGTAAAACAAGCACTGCCAACATAGCTGCTCTTCCATTCCATGTTTCTGCACTTTTCGTCCAACCCCACTGCCAGACTACCACAGGCGGTGGCAGTTCCCTGCGCTGTGAATCATATGCCGCCAATAGCTCTTCCACACTGCCAAGAGGAACCCAAGGACTGCAGAAACCAAGTGTCCAGAAGAATCATTAGTCCATTGGATTCACCCTATCTGTTTCAAAGGACATTACGGGGAAAACAAACCATTCATCCATTATAATTAAGGAGTTAGCATTTACCTGCCGAGCTTCAAGATTTGAGACTGCCATTGCTCCCACATAAGGAAGACTTTCAATTACAGCATCTGCCAAATCTGAAATAAATTGGGTTCACACCTAGTGCAGGAACACGGCCCAATTCTGTATACCAGACTCCAGAGCTAACTCCTTGTACTCAACATCAATTTCCTCTAATGTCTCGATATGTTCACCTGACAAAACTGCGAATATCCAGAGATCTAATATATAAGCATCAGCATAATGTGAAAAGTAGTGCTTAAAAGTTTAGATCAGGAATAACACCTTATAGGGACAGCAAGGAGACTTTTCACCCTTTTCGGCCAAGCTCAATGATGGTCTCATCTGTATATGGTTTCAGCCACTCAACAGGTCCAACCCTACTCTGCAGCATAATAAACAACTATAGTTAATGATTTAATATTTACAACTCCCATCAGAACAAAATACAGAGGAAGGTTTCAGATGATTAATTGCAACCCAATTCTATGTTACTTCTTTGGTTTGGTAGGAGTTAATTCCTTACTTCCATTTGAGGAAGACTCAAAATCTAACTTAATCCAAATGTCTATTACTAGAAAACATAAGATGTACCTGATATGCAAGAGTATACGCATTATTTATTTTTCTCTTCTCCAGTTCTTCCATTATCAAGTCCACGCATTCCTCCATCTCAGCCTTGTATGGATCACCTGCTTCCTCAACATAGGCCAGAGGTACACCATGAGCACTGAAAAAGATCATCACCTACATACAATGAAGCTTCTTAATAATGATAACAGATAAGTATAAGTTTCAGCCTCAATATAATCTACTTCAGGCCATACAGATAGAGAGAGGCAGAGGAAAAAGTGAATTCCTTCCACTCTTCTTGAGGTATTTCTTTCAAATCTCACACTCTTAAGTGATCTCAAACATAAATAAGAATTCAAATATCAGCCTGTCTGTATCACATCACATATGTGTTCATATTTGAGGTCCATGTTTCTTAGGCAAAAGAAACTATATGCTATTACACAAGGTATAGGAAATATTTGTATGGAAATAAATAACCTCCCGGGGGTTTTCAAAAATTTCCAACTCCTTTTGAATCAAATCAGCCATGGCTTTAATATTCCTTCGCGTTGATACCAGGAAGGAATTACTGTGTGCGCATGTTGACTAGAATTCATCCTCCCTGAAACAAAATACTCATTGCTATTTCCATGAGTTTCTGCACAATTAACTATGTGGCACACAGTACAATAAAAAAGACTGCACCCATACCGAAATTCTTTCTAATAGTCGAAGGCTTGAACCACTAGTAGATATAGAGAACTGGGGGTAAAGAGGGAGCACAACAAGTTTTGTGATTCCATCTCTTTTGATCTACAGAATTAAAAGCAAAAACAATTTAAACAATTAGCTAAACCCATTCATATGATCATATCAACAATATCAAGTATGAAGTACTTCAAAAAGAACAAGAAGTAAAAATAAAAACACCCATAAATCACAATCGCAATAGCATCTCTCAAACAAGAAAAGCTTTGTAAAAAAATAAATTATATTACTCTTCTTAATCTTAGATCTACATGTTCTTCTAAAGTTGCTGTAACTAAAGGCATTTTTTTTTTGGGTCAGGATGTTGCAAATTGAGGCAGTATGAGAACCATTTATAGGCTTGCAATGCCAAAAATAATATGAAACTTCAAAGTTGTAGTGCAAGACCTGCTCAATTGCTCCTCGGTGAATGGGTGCCAGTAGCGCATACCAACATAGACATTTGCTGGAACATTCTTCCCCCAAAGTGCTTCCTTCAATGCTTCAGCCTATATAAAATAATAATTGTCATTTAAAACAAAATTACATAAGAAACTAATAATAATAAGCAAATATATACGGCTTTAATATGACATTATGAATCCCTTATGGTTAAAAGAAACTAGAGACTTCAGTACAAACAAAGGAAACGAGTGTATGGTAAGAGGTGAATGATCAACTTGTTGAAATTGACAACAAAATTTTATGCATACTATCCACATAAGGATTTAGTGACTACATAATGCTCAATGGTTCTATCAGGTAGAACTTTCATTTTCTAGGCTCTGAAGTTTCCTAGAAAAGTAGCAGTCAGTACAGGCCAACTACAAGTTGCACTGCTCCTTCATTGTACATGGTAGAAAGAAATATAAAGCTCCTACAGCTTTTGAAGTTCATCATCAGGAAAGAGGACTTCTCTAATATCTCTCTTCATCTCACTTTTACTAACTTCAAGTCCTTAGCTGAAGCTTTGACTGTTACCTCCACAACTATATCCTTCAGGCTTCAGGGTCATTTCACAATCAGACAAGAGTAGCATTTGAATGCTTTACTACATTACTATAATTAGAGCTATCTAAAGCATTATTAAGTGAGATTATAACTGCATATCATGCCTGGGCATCAGTATCCGTCGAAGAGGAGAGCCACCGCCAATCGAAGCATATCCTTCCTTGCTCTTTGGAGCTCTAGCAACTGATATGAATTGAGCCAAAGGGCTTTTGCAGAAACCTGAACAGCCTCGGCAATCGAATTATATCCTATTTGAACCAGACATTTAAGTTACAGAAATGAGAAAACCGCAGAGGGAAGAGTAAAATCAGCTGAAATTCTCAAAAAGCTCACCGGATCAGCAAAGAGGTTAAACAAAAAAGGCGTACGTCCTCGAGAGTTTCAGGACCGCCGAGGTTGAGCAGCAAAACACCGATCTTTTCCCCTGCAACGAGGGGAGCGGTGGATACTTGCTGAACAGTGGAAGTAAGTAGCGATTGTTCAGCGGAAACCACAGAACACCTAGCGAGTAGAGAAGATGATTTGGGCTCGGATGTGGCTGAAATTTAGGTCTGAAGCAATGACAAGAAGAAGAGGTTCTTTGAGAAGAGCCGAGAGAAACTGAGCGCGTCGGAAGCATTTGTTCGGTCTTCGACGGCAGCCATGGGGAGTAGGTGACACTGTGCGGCGTCGATTGGGAAATCAACCGGCAGGTAACTCCTGGCGCCATGGCAGGTAAGGTAGAACTTCTGTGAGTGAGATTCACTTCTGAATTTTTCGAAATAATTTAATCGCAAAAAATAATTGAAAAGAAAATGGAGGCTCGTTTGGTCATCTCCACAAATTCCGGATAATAACCGCAAAGCCGCGGACGATTTGAGTCCACGCCAATCGGTCGCCGTCGGGGTTAGATACGGACCGCACCTGATTTTTTTTGCTTTTATTATTATTTTCATTACTTGTCAAAATGAACTAATAATAGCTTAGGTGAGTTAATTATTTTTATATTATGAGTTTGGTTTGGATTCTCCATTACGAAGGTAGGCATGGTATAATTTCGTAGGCAAAAGTATTCATTATGGCCTATCTTGTGTTAGGAAATGACTTTAGGCGATTTTTAAAATAATTTATCTTCAAATGAGATTAGGTTTATAACATATTCAAAAGAGATTACATAGTGAACGGATTAAAGTTAACATTCATTAATTATTATTTAAAATGTGCATTTTGAGCTTATAGTCACTTATAAAGATCAATTTATAATTATAGTTCCTAAGTTAATAGTTTGGCCAAGTTCATTAAGCTTTGCCCAGCCTTACTTGTGACGTTTGGCTATCTTTTAGTGTTTTTTAATTTTATTTTATTTTTGGAGTTATTAATTCTGTTACAACCATTGTTGTTAAATCAACTTAGACGCCCCTAAGTCATTCCTTTCATATTAGGCCGCCAAAAATCGATCGTCCGTCTAGGCGGCAAAATCGGACCTAATCTGCCAACTCGGTCGAGTCTGTCAATTTCGTCTGATGTCATCTGGTTCAGCCGTCCGTAGAGATTTTTATTTTTTAATATTCTTTTGATGTTATGACTTATGAATGATCATTATTTCATTATTTGAATGTGTTATTTGATTGGATGTTGAAAACAACCCCATCAAAATTGTCAAGCCCGCCTATCGCCGCCTAAGCGCTAGGAACTGCTCGGGCGCCCGACTAGCGCTACTGCAACCATAGTTACCAATATAGTATCACTTCATGCACTAAACACAACTCGTGCCGTAACTACTGCCCATACTTACAATTAGTATCAACTTCATGCCACTACCCAAAGTGTATTTTAACTAAATTTATATAGTGATGTCAAAAAAATTGTAATTAAAGAAAATAGAATTATGGACCTATTCATGAAAAACCATGACTTATGCAAAAGGGACAACACAATGAATTAAATCTAAAATTGTGATGTCATTTGAATTCCCTAGCTACATACCAAAGGAGCCCTTTGCTGGTAAGATAAAACAAAAACCAAGATTCATGAAAGGACACTCACAACATTCATATGCCTCCAAAACACAGGATTCATCAACACTCAACAGCAACTGGCCTCCATCTCAAGTCCAATGGAAACCAAAACTAGCCACAATGTACACAAAACCCATATTTTAGCACATTCCAGGGAAAGTTAAACGAGGACACTAGGAACCCTTACTGGTCGGGCTCAATCGCTAAAATCCATGCTGCCACTGTGGAGCTGGCTGCGTTGCGACTATGCAAGGAAAGACCCCTCATGTGACCTGATAAGGCAACCATCTGACTTGTTTTCTTGAAAAAACTTCTCCCTCTCGCATTTTTGCAAGGTGGCGGTGGAATTTGCTGCAGCCGCTTCCCCAAATCCGCTCTTGCTTCTGCTGCCTGAAGATACCGGCTTATGGATGGACGATGCAGCATATTCCCTGGAATGGATGCTCCGAGCAATCCCGATGGCGATTTCATCCTCGGGTTGAAGAAGAGCCTTTCCTTTTCTATTCTATAAAAATTTGGCTCGAATCGGAAAATAGGGAATAACCGCTTAAAGAGCATCCATGGATGGGCAGTCATAGGTATCGGCATAAATATTATTTTTTCTTTAAGAAGGCACATTAGCTTAAAGGAAAAATTTCAATTTATACAAACAATGTCATGTGATCTTATGGTGCTCTGCACACATCATAACATACTTTCGGGAAAGCTGGCCTCCGGGCTCCTCCTTCCTCTGGTTGTTATCATGTCAGCTGGAGTTGAAAATCCCGGTTGGGTTTTAAGCAGATCAAAGCGCATCATGCCTTTAAGAACTATATCAAGCTGTTCATTGAGTCAACTGCTCTGCACATCATTTCATCCCTGAGGAAGTCAACATTCATCATTATGACTCCATGGAGTATTCAAATCTCATTTTAAAGGCCAAAGGGAAGTTTCTTGCGAATCTGACAGATTCTATGTCTTGAAAACCTTTAAGGACTGTTAAAAGAGTTTAATTGGCAAAATTGTTTCATCATAGTTACATTAACACAGGCAAATTCCAGAAAATATATTCCCTTAATCACAGGCCTGCGCACTTTCCTGAATACCATTCTCTGATTGGTTTTTTGTCCTGGCCTTTAGGCCGAGAGTCATATCTTCTTTATACCATGTTTAAACTTCTACAACATACTACATAGCAAAACTATATGGTGAGAAATTATTACCGAGAAGTCATGGCAAGATGCATTACTCTTTGCTTCTGAAATGAACATTGCTCCACAAGATCAAGTGTGAACTCATCCCTTGCTCCCTTGGAGGAAAAAAAGAATTAGAGTCAAATCTAAACATCTAATCAGACAAGTCTAACTCATGAAAAACGAAAAGCCATTTAAATTAAAACAGTATTTGAAGGCCTTGAAGTTAATAAATAGACACAGGAGATGGCAGTACCTCGGGATGTTGAAAGTCAACAGCATCAAGTACATCCCTTAAGACTTCAAATGCAGCACTGGCCTTATGCAGAATACTGTGCAAATACAAATGCTTCTAATATTGAGAACTCACGATATTATATTGTACATTCATCTTTACTAAATAATATTTCCTTTCATAAAATTTTGCATTCCTAAAAATCAAAAACTCCAAATATGAGAGAATTTTTTGGGCTTAAGCATTGTAATGTATTATAAATTGATTAAGGTCATGAAAATCATATATGGACCACTGTTGAGCTTGTAAAGGAATTTGACAAAAGAATAGAAACAAAATTCTCTTTCCATATACAGGTGGTGTGTCTCAGACTCTCAAGGTAATAGGACAAGTAATTCTGAGCTACTTAGTACAGTACGTTACAGAGCATTTTTTCCCATATTAATACACTATTCAATAAGTGATACCTCGAATCGGAAATTTTTTGAGGCTCTGCTTCTGGCACATTCTTTTCAAGTTGAGAAGGTTTGCTCTCACAAGGATTAATCCTATTATCATTGGATGATGGGCTATGCTCTTTTGGGACAGCATTCGGTCTTTCAGGAAACTTCACTCCTGCACTCTGAAAAAGTCAAATTTCAAGCATTATTTTTGCATCCTTATTGTTGTCAACAAAAACTCGGAACACCAAAACATACTTCCAACAAATTTTAAGTGATCACTTGTAATAAAATGAGTTAATGCCCAATTTAGTCCTCGATTATAGTGGTTTTTCTCGATTTAGTCCTAAACGACTTTTTGTGCTTAATTAGGTCCTCGACTTTGATGGTTTACACTTTTACCCAAATGAGTCCTTGGATGTTAGAATCAATGATTAAATCAAGAAAAATCACTATAGTTGAGGAGTAATTTAGGTAAAACCACTGTAGTCGAAGACTAATTTGGGTAAAACTACTATAGTTGTACTGACTAAATTGGGGTATTAATAAGAGACGGAATTACCAAGCTATCTTAACAGATGACTCAATTGAGTAAAAACCACTCAAAGTTGAGGGCCTAATTAAGCACAAAAGTCGTATAGGACTAAGTTGATAAAAACCACTATAATCGAGGACTAAATTGTGTATTAACTCTAATAAAATAGATTGGAAAACAATTCGGAAAGAATGAATCTATATACTTCTGAAAAGATGAACACCCCCTCATCTCAAAGAAACCATTAAGCCAACTATTTAAAGTCACTGGTGGCAACAAAATTCATTTTTCCCGACCCTTTCATTTTCAGTGTCAAAAGATAATATCTCTGGAAGTTACATGTCTATATCTCCCACGGCAGAATAAATTAAAATAAAAAGGGAATAGTTAAATGTCTTGTACCTACCACCAGCTCATAATATGCAGAATAATATTGAGGGAATCTCCCAGAAGCCCCACCAACGGAAGTCTGTGCAGCATCTAGAAGAAGAAATATCTTTTCTCTCACGGGTACATCTGACTATAGAGCAAGTATTAAGGAATTTCATAATTCAAATTAAACTGATAAAGATAGTAAGAATTGCACAGAGAAGATAAGAACCTTTTTCTTTACTATCTTTACAAGAACTGGGAGATTCCTGTATCTATAACCTGCTTGTGAACAGGATCTCCGATATTGTTCATTAGCATCTCCAGCAACTGTAAAATTAAATGACCATACAAAAAGAATTCGTTGAATATGGAGAAACAAAATTTACCACTCTTTGGTGCTAGCAATATAGCAGGTACCAACAACAACTACGGCCAATGAAATGGAAATTGAATTATAACCAATAGAAATTTTATCTGTGGAGTAACTTACTGTCACCGCAAACAATTGAGTAGTTGGACTTTTACTACCAAGGCGTTTCTTTATAGCTTTAATTAACATCTTTAGCTTGCCTGAACAAATCGAAGGGGAGTCAATTTTCAGCTAATCAACTCATCAAATAGTCAACTTTGTGTTGAATCTTTGTCCTCCAACAAATCGCACAAAGCACTACTGGAGGAATATTTTCTCATGATAAAGGTACACATATTTTAATGAAAACCAGCCTAAACAAGAATCTGACGTAGCCTAAAAAACACTGACAACATTAATTAGATAATGAAGCTGATATGTTATACCCGTGATCATGAGCAACTAATTCACAAATTTTGATGTTTTTCATCCAATCTGTCTCCGTAAGTTTATCACTTGTCGCAGAATTAACAAGTTCTGCAGCCATCTTCCTTTCCAGGTGTCAGCAAAATGCATGAAGTAATCTTCCTATGGATGTTTGATGGAATATGTACCCCAAAGCGATGCTAAAAAAATCTTGTACTTTAAAGCCCTCACGTAAAGAAGCAAAGCATGTGCCTTTAACTGAAACTCTTGGCTCTCAAGCTTCTTTGAACTCAGTCTTGAATCCAGCTCCCCCGAAGCTACTTTTTCTATCTGTATGAAAATTCATTTAACCTCCGGAACTACTAAGTTTTGATACTCCATATAAGTTAAAGTCTTACCAATTCAGAAACAGTAAGCTTTGCCCAAAGAAATTGGTTATCTGAACAACAAGCAATATATGATAAAGGACTATTCCGAAAATTGAAACAACAAATTTTTTACTTTCAAGGACAACAATTATGCATCTATGCTCTCTAGATTGAACTACTAATCAAACACATAAACTTCGAATCCTTGATTTGATAAAGGATATTACTTTCACTTAACATTTATGCAATCCAAATCTCAACCAAACTTTTAATCAACCACAGAAATCAACAGAACAAATTCCACTTTCGGGTGAACATCAAAATAATCAAACTAACGTCAATCACTAAATCATAACCCTCAATAACTAATTTTAGGCTCATCAATCAATGATACATACCTTTGAAATCTGCAGTGATCAGCTCTTTATCTGATAATTACGCACACACCTCCAGATTCATTGCAGAGATACATACACAGGAAATATGTGTGTGTCTGAAATATGTTAATAAGTAAATAAATTAAAATACTGATGAAGAACAGCAAATGAGAGAGAGAGAAAGAGAGATTCTCTGATTGACTCACTGGGAAGGCTTCCTTTCAGCAGTTTTAAATTATCTCTTTCTTAATTACAGAGAAACCCCATAAATAAAGAAGAATAATCTCTTTGAAAAGAGAGAGAAAGAGCGTTGAAAGTGATGGTTGTAGGAAGAGCTGGATGTACAGCAATGACGGCTGTCTTCATACGGGCAGGCTTTCCATTTTAGGATTAGGAAGTGTTAAAATCCTCCGATCTGTCACTTGATCTAGGTGCGGAGCATATTAATCGCCTTCGGGAGACACGTGGCTCCTACTTCCACGGTTTACAACACTCTTCGTCGCATACAATCATAGATACATCTACCACAATTGGAGGTTTAGATAAAACTTCACTTGATTTTTAAGGTAATTTCAACTTTGAACTACAACATTAAATAATGTTAAGAAGAAAAGATTTCCACTTCATTTGTAACAATTATATACATTAAAAATAATTAAGCAATTGGGGATATTAACATCAAAAGAATACATTAAAAAAGTATACCTTAGTTACTAAACATTGCACCCTGCTTTAACAAATTGAATATTGCACATTTAAACCACTCTTCCTCAATGATTCATTGAATGGGAGGTGGGTAGAGACCTCAATCAGCATGAACACCAATTATGTCTAATTAGCTTAATTATATTTAAACTGAGCTATAAATTTACAATTTCTGATGCTAAACTTAACAAAAATATCTTTTTTTTTAAATTAACTCTAAGGGATATGTACAAAAATTATTGTATTAAGCCTAAGATCCGATCGAAACTATGTTATTGAGGGTTAATAACTACCAATCGATGATTATGCTATGCAACTACCTTCTAAGGTTATGCCAGGGTGCCAATGTGGTTACAACTACCAACACGTAAGCATGTTTGTTGTGTGACTCCCGAGTGAGGCTATTAATTGATAAATATATCAATGAAGGATGTCTTGGAGGAGCTACATATTTATAGGTGGGAGCAATGATTAACCTACCAAAGATCTCAGAAAAATGTGACCCTTCCTCTGTTACTCACCACTTTGTTAACAGGTCACACGAGGGCCAACTGCACGTCATGGTTTAGAGGGGTGTGTTGAAATATTACCAACATAATAGTTTCTACAAGTTAACACAATTTAATTATTTATATAAAAATTATCATTATTCATACAATGTAAAAACACCAAAATATTTAATAATTAAGTTTGTTTTTTACCTTATGAATTTGAACTCTATTTGTACATGTGAGCACATCATTTATGAAGGTAATAAGGATACAGTGATGAGCCCTTCCCAACTGTGGGCCCTGGGCAAGGGCCCAGCCTGCCCTGTCCAAGGCCGGGTCTGGATGTGTGAATCATATTGCACTACTTTCTCAATTCCCACTTAGCAAACATATATATATATATACTAAAAAGTGAACGATAACAGCAACACAATTTTGTGTTGTTTCATCTTTACACCCACGAAATATAATCTTTCTTGCATCCTCTAGGGGCATAGATACACAAACATGCATGGCGTCCGTAGTAATAGTTTTATACATAGACCATGTTTGGTTAATGTCAAACCCCAAAAAAAAAAAAAACCGTTTAGTTAGCAGCGGTTTCACTCCAAATCGCTGCTTTTGCAAACCGCTACACTTTGGCAAGCATTTGCAATTGGCATTTTTTGAAAAAAAAAAATTCATATTAAAAAAAAGAAAACTAAAATTATTGAGGAGCCGAAACGGCTCCCTTAATTTGAGGGCCCTATAAAACGGCTCCTCAATGTGCCCATATGGGATGGGCACAATTTGTGGGAATTATGTGAGCCTCAAGGCTAACCATTCCCCAGTAGTTTTCCACTGATGTGGGACGTGGAAAAGTGGGAATACACAGAGGTGGAGCAGCAAGCTGCTCACAAATTCTTTCCGTTCTCTTTTTTTTTCTTTTTTTTTTTAAATTAATTTATTTATTAATATAATTTAGTAAATTATGAAATTATAATGGTTATACCCTTATAGTCATTCTTTCTCAATGTTAACCGCTAATCTGAAACATGTTAATTTTACCAAACACTTTTTTATAAAATCGCTAATACAATCTTGTTGGTCAGAATTCAGTCTAATAGCAATTGCGCTATCGGAGATAATCGTGTAACCAACCCCGCTACCGCTGACTCCAGCTAACTCGCCGACTAACCAAGACAAGCCCATAATAATTTGATAGGTCACCTGTCAACCTAAAGGTTGCTAATGA
Source organism: Ipomoea purpurea (assembly GCA_009835305.1). Classification (NCBI taxonomy): domain Eukaryota; kingdom Viridiplantae; phylum Streptophyta; class Magnoliopsida; order Solanales; family Convolvulaceae; genus Ipomoea; species Ipomoea purpurea. Next base: position 2,906 of record VALG01008510.1, on the reverse strand, counting down.
CTTCCATTTAGGACTGATTCAGCCATTAGGTTAATGATATCGTAAATACATTCGAAGTATGTAGATAAGTATGTATATACTGATAGCTCATAGGATAGAGTACGAATTGCTGTATTGGATTAAGTGTGTGAGCTGGGAAATTAGTTACAGTGGGTTGGAGAGTCCCGAACTTATTTCAATTAGATAGAAGTGCCAATGAAAGCCTCCTCATCAGGCATTAAGTGTGCTATTTATAGGGGTGGACCAATCGTTATGTTGTGCAATCATGATGCACACGGTTGCAAAATGACACAGTTCATTTTAAAAAATAAAAAGAAAAAAAACGTTCGGATTGTCGTTAACGGCGTTAGGAAGTTTCCTTTCGTATTCAAACAGTAGGTATATATCCATAATTCATAACTATATATTCAGAATTTACATATACTATATATCCAGAATTACATAACTATATATTCATAATTTGACAAATAGTACATTCAGAAATAATAACTACACATTCCTAATTCATATCATATATTTTCATAATTCCACAACTAGACATTCATAATTACATAACTCCATATTCAGAATTCTTAAAGTGCTTGTTCATAGAGAACTATATCCATTATTGCATAACTAACATCCATAATTTTCCAAAATTATTTATTTATAAATCATAATTGATAATCATAACTTCATAACTATATATTCAGACTTGCATAACTATATATTCATAATTACACGTCGCTTGATTTTTGTAAAAAAAAAATAAAAAAATAATTGGTGGAGTTAAACTGTGCCACTAATAACATCGTTACTACATGCATGTGCACACGGTTGCACATCATAATTTGCGGTGCAACTAAAAGACTTGGCTTATTAGCTTTGCATATGCATTTCTACTTTTATTAGTTAAATATTCTTTTGGTCTTAGTGGCTTGAACTTTTCTTTATTTGATTAGTTTTCATTCTTTAGGCTTGAGGCTCTTTTGTGCAATCATTATTGTGTGGACCATGGTCCACACAAGTTGTACATTTCAGAATAACATTCCAGAATATCCAGAATAACATTATCTTGCACGTCAATTCATCAAATATGTATTACATTTATATTTTTTTTAAAGAAAAGAAAATAACTCGAGTTGATAATGCTTAAGTGCAGTAGAAAGAAGTTTAATTTCATTTGAAACGTACTTTTCAGTTCAAAGTACTGCGTATCAAACATGTATTAGGATACAATATATTATTAAATATAAAGTTTTTAGTTTCAAAATTATTTACTCCTAATCCCCATTCTATTTGGAAAACTTATACAATCGCCTATATCCTAATCCAAATTCTAGTAGAAAACTGAACTTGTATAGTTGGCTATAAAAGGCACCGTACCATAAGGGCTGCTTCCAATTCCCATCAATAATCTGTCTTGGTGAAAACATCTCTCAACTAGTTAATTATGGCGGATTTGTGGTCTCAAGTGGGGCCTGCATTACACATTCATGTTTTTCCGGAGTGTTTACGAGAGCTATTTCCCTCAAGACTTGATGAGCAGGTACATTAACAAAGTGATAAGCTACTTCTACCCATATGTCACCATTACTTTTCCAGAATTCGAAACAGACGGCTTCCATGAGCGCAGCAAGTGTTCAGGTACATCGAACGGTACCTTACCTCTAGCGCCCCGCACAGCTACTTCTCTGTTAGCCAATGGAGTCCGAGGTAGCACCGAATACGTTGTTCTTAGTATGGGACATTACGAGGAAGTGATCGATGTATACAAAGGAATCAGGCTGGAGTGAGCTGTACAAGCAGTCACCAAACAGACAGACGATCAATTGGGGCGGAAAGGAAGTGGACAAGAGGCTTTCGACCTTAAATTTCACAAGAAACATCTCGAGGTTGTTACCAAGCATTACTTGAAACATGTGGTGGAAGAGGGGAAGAGGATTATAAGAAGAAAAGAAGCGCCGCTGTATACAAACAACAAGAGCGATGATTGGGATGACGACATGTGGAGCTACGTCACCTGGAAGCATCCTTCCACTTTTGAAACAATGGGCGTTGGCGACAAAGATGAAGCAGGAAATCATGGATGATTTGATCGCGTTTAGAACGCCAAGGATTATTATATGAAGATAGGGAAGGCTTGGAAGCGTGGTTATCTTCTTTATGGCCCGCCTGGAACTGGAAAATGAGCCAGTTCTGCCTCATGTTGGCGGAATCTCATGGAATATCGATGTGTATGATAGTGAGCTTACCACCGTGGCTGATAACAGTGAACCTGAGGAAAGCTACTGGATAGATATCTACCCCAGCAAGTCTATCATAGTGATTGAAGACATTGATTGCTCTTTGATCCACTGGTAACGAAGGAGCTGGCGGAAGAGAGAGAGAGCAGCAGTGATCCGACGAGGAATGATGAGGACGAGAATTCCAATCCTAACAAGGCGAAAAAGAAGGAGAAGAAGAAGCGAAGAGGTGACATATCAGCGGCTCCTTGAACTTTGTCCGGATGGTCTCTGGTCTGAATTGGCGGAAGAAAGGATCATTATTCTCAACAACATTAAACCCACGGTGGGAAGATAAAGCTCGACTCCAGCATTTTCGGAGAGGGGATGTGATATCACATTCGAGCTATCATTATTGCTTCTTGCCTTCGAAGCCTTTCAAGGTGCTAAGCCCAAACTATCACAGCTTGAAGTCTCACCCTGCTGTTCCCCAAAGGGGGTTGAGTGTTTGCTTGCAGAACCAAAATCACCCCCCGGCCGACATGGGATAGGCAGATTTGATGCCCATAAGTGTGTCATGCCAAAGATAATGCTGACAGTTTGTTGCAGAGATTGCACACGAACCCTGGACAACTGAAAGGAAGAAAGCAGGTTGAAGACTCATTGGAACAAGCAACAAACCCAGGGCTGCTTGCCGAGAGA